>BLKR01003148.1:0-158787 GCA_011170035.1 Teleogryllus occipitalis
TAACAAAAAATGTGCCCTAGGCGTAGTGTACTGTCCTCCGAAAACAGGGAATATCGAAGCTATCGACAAAGAAATTGCGCTTTGCTCAAGTAAATACGATAACATAATACTGATGGGCGATTTCAATTGTAATCTTCTGAAATCTTCGTCGCATGCCGACAAATTCAAACGTATTTTTGGCGAAATGAATCTTTCTATCTTACCACTAAATGCAACTCACCATACAATCAGCACAGATACTTGGATAGATCACATCGTTGTATCGAATCTTGACAAAGTGAAATTTCATGGCCAATCACCACTTCCTGGAATATCTAAACACGATCTCATATACGTCTCATACAATATGAAATGCCCTAGATATTCGCCAACAGTTTTCAAATACCGCGACTTCAAAAGATTCAATCTTGAATTATTTCTCTCTGACGGTATGTCTATGCCCTGGCATCTTGTCTCTCAAGAAAGTTCGTTAGATAGAAAAGTAAATACTTTTACTCATCAATTGACGGAGCTGATTAATCGACACATACCCGTAAGAAAAGCTCGTGCAACACGTCCGCCGACACCTTGGATAACAGAGGAAATACGTGGCTTAATGAAACAAAGGGACGCTGCCTTCAAAATTTTTCGAAATTCAAAATGCGAAAACGACAGAATTAAATACAAAAAATTAAGAAATGTTGTTACACAAAAATTGAGAAACGCGAAATGTAAATATTACCACAAAGTGTTGGGCACAAATGGCGACTCGAAACAAGTATGGAAATCTTTACGCACTCTTGGCATAGGCAGATCACGAGCACCGCTTCAAATTGATATACCTCTAGACTCCCTAAACCAACGTTTCGCTAATATGGCTCCCCATTTCGAAAGTTCATTAAAAAGCATGACTATCAAACTTACAGTTCCATTCTAGAAATACTCCAGAAGAATTTTTCTTCGCGTGTACAAGTCCTATTGACGTCCTTAAAACTATTCAGAGTCTAAAATCAAACGCCTCTGGAGTAGACAATATTAATGCCAAATTACTGAAACTTTGTGCCGAAATAATATACCCCATTGTAACAGATATAATAAATTTTTCTCTCATAAGTGGAACTTATCCGACCTCTTGGAAAACTGCACTTGTCCATCCTCTTCCTAAATCAACAAATCCTCCTGAGTACAGACCTATTAGTATTCTACCTACAATTTCTAAAGTATTAGAAAAAATTGCACGACATCAAATAACGAACTATTTAGACAGCAAAAAGCTCTTAAGTGAACATCAACATGGTTTCCGATCAGGCAGAAGTACAGGAACTGTGCTTTTAAGCTTAATTGAAGAGGCCAGAATCGCCATTGACAACGGTAAATTAACAATACTTATTCTCTTAGATTTCAGTAAAGCATTTGACTCGGTTGATCATGATATCCTGCTAGAGAAAATGAAAGTATTGGGCTTCGCTAAACCCACGATACGGTGGTTCTCACAATATCTTTCAAGTCGTCAACAAGTCGTAGTATCAGGTGAAAACCGATCCAGTGCCATTAAAACCGCCCGGGGTATTGCACAGGGAACAGTTCTAGGACCCTTAGCATTCTTAATTTACGTAAACGACGTAGGACAATGTCTTAAATACTGTCACTATAAAATGTACGCAGATGACCTTCAACTATATGTCAGCGGACATCCGTTGGAGCTTAACTCTTTAGTTCAGAAAATAAATGAGGACCTAAATGCTCTCAATAAATGGACCGCAGCTCTAGGACTTTTATTAAACCCAAATAAGTCCCAAAGCTTACTGATAGGCTCCCGCAACGCCATCAACAAATTAGAGAAAACTCTTCCGTCCATTAGTATAAATGGCTCCCCTCTACCCTGGTGTAACCACGTAAAAAACATAGGAATGCATTTAGACAGCACTCTCAGCTGGACTACGCATGTAAGTAAGATTTGTCAAAAAGTCTTCAAAGACCTCCACTCCCTAAAACGCGTACGAGAACTACTTCCTATAAACACACGTATGAACCTGATTACTTCACTAATTATGCCCCATTTCGATTACTGTGATTTCTTGCTCACTGACTTAAAAACCAAGCAACAACGGAAGTTGCAAACAGCACAAAACGTATGCATTCGTTTCATATTCGATCTTCGTAAGTACGATCATGTATCTGCATACTACAGACAGACAAAAATTAGCTCCATTGAAAAAAGAAGAACATTGCATAGCCTCTTGCTTCTCCATAAAATCTTGTACAACGGCCTTCAAACACACATGTCTAAGAACTTCAAAATGCTAACACTAGAGCGATCGCGTTCGGCATTATTGCTGTGCGTACCTTGACACAACACTGTGTCATACAGTAAATCTTACACTGTCACAGTAATTCGAAACTGGAACTCACTACCTACACATCTTAAGAGAATTAGCAACTTTAGAAAATTCAAAACTCAACTTGGTGTCTGGATAAAACACAATGAAATGTAGTTTACACACGCTCTGTTCTATCCGCAATTTTATCTTAATTACTTTCTGAAACAATGACCATGATCCCTTTATTACATATCCTCCATGCTAGATCGTTTTTTCTGTTTTTTTAAGTCATATTTTCGAAAGTATTTCTTCCCACTCCCTTCCTCCTGGCCATCTTCCTCCTTTCCTACTTTAGGATACAGTAACAGCTAATCCTATTACTGCTGATACAATGTTTAAAATTAGAGAAATTACATAGCTATATCTAAAATACAACTTTGTTGCTATAATGTAATAGATTTCTAAATGTAAAATAAGAAAATATTGTGTAAAACTACAGCTTACAAATGTTTATGAAATTATGATGTTTGTCACCTTTATTATTATTTATATATTTTATTACTATTATTGTTACAAAGAAAATCAGTAGTCACACTATTATTTTATTGACACTTTCTGTATTTTATACTGTAAGATATCGTTTTGTAAGTGCCTTTACCTAATGATTAATGTGGTAATTTCCCTTATTGTTGATTGATATTATGCATTGTATATGTCATCAAGAACTAGCTGTTGTTATGTAATTGTAAAATTATATGTACTATATTTTCTCTTCTGATCCCCCCCGTTATCCTTTTCATTATCACTTCTTTATTATCTCCTCTTGTCCACCTCCATTTTCTTCTCTTCCCCTTTTCTTTTGTTTTTCACTCTCAGCCCTGATATTTCTTCCTCTTAATATTTCGGCCTTAAGCCGCCATCCTGATTGAGGTTTTTTCTGGGTTTACTCAATCGCTTAAGGCGTATGCCGGGATGGTCCCTAGTATTGCATCCCAGACGTAAATGTAAAATAACCCCCCTTTTTTGTTTTTGTTTATTGTTCATTAAACAAAATTACTTCTGATAATTAAAAGGGAAAATTTCACAACTTGTTCACTAAAATGTATTTTTTTCAACAATCATTTAGAGTTTTTGCTTTTTGGTTTTCTCTCTTACTAACACCTTTTCAATTGTTTTGTGAAGTTAATATTTTTAAATAATTTTTATAATATTATTTAATATAATAATAATATTTAATATACTAATAATAAAATAATATTTATAGTTTTTTTTTTTCAACCAATGCCAAACTGGTAGTGAAACTCATAAAAACACACCACCTCACTGGCTAGAGGCTGCACCCGGATTTCTCACAGACTCTTTCGGCGCACAACGCGTCACAACCCAGAGTACTAGGTCTTTCTGATACCCTCGCATGGCCTTCACCAATGCAGCTCTTGTCAATGGGTTACGATGATCAAAGCGGGGCCAAGAGATGCGGGAATACAAGCCAGGCCCATACACCTTCCCATGCTCAGAGAACCGGGAGGGAGAGAATTCCCCTACGATTACGCCTTGAGAGACAAATGACCCCAGGGTCGAATCCTACGCTAACACCTGAAGCCCCTTTCCTTCGCCAGGCAGCTGCCGCGACTGGCACTCATAACACATGGACAGAGATATTAAACCAAGCTTGCGGGTGCATTTATTCCATTAAGAGTATCTCACGTCTCACTGCCAATTGCATTAAATTCACCAAAATTCTGTTTTATGAACTTTTCCCCCTGCAGGACAGGAAAAACCGTTCCATTTCCGCGTTGGACAGATTCCGTTTTATGCTGTGTAAAATGCCATTTAACTTCACGAGCTGGAGAAATTTTCCGGTTAAGACATGTTTCCCGCTTAGACAGATTTTACTGTACATAGTTATCAGTTTGGGTTTAAACAATCTCGCTCCACAATCGAACAAGTTCATAGAATAGTAAACGAAATAAATAAAAGCTTATAATAAAGCAAATACTGTTCAGCCGCCTTCATAGATTTTGCCCAAGCTTTTGATAAAGCGTGGCATACTGGTCTCTAATAAGAAATCAAAAGCTCGTTACCTTCAGAATACTAAGCCATTTTAAAATCGTACCTCTGTGAAATATTTTTTCAAGTGAAACACCAAGAAGCATACAGCACAATATTTCCCGTTAAGCCTGGCGTGCCTCATGGAAGCGTGCGGGGTTCTGACTTGTATTTACTATATACAGCCGATCTTTCAACGTCTGCAAATATCACCACCGCAACATAAGCGGACGGCATGGAGGTTTTAACTTCTCATGAAGACCATGAAAAAGCCAGAGAATTGCTCGAGCAACCTTTAAATAAATTATCAACGGAATTTAAAAGGTAGCGCTTTCAAGTTAATGAAACAAAATCTATTCACGTGATTTTCACCTACAAAAAGAAAGCCCCCAATTACAATGAATAATAAATTACTGCCACAGGCGAATATCGTTAAATACTTAGGAATGCACCTCGACAGACGATTGACGTGGAAAAAGCACATAACCACTCAAAGAAAATAATTGAAACTCAAGTTTTTCTAAAATTTGTTGCGTCTGCAATTCGACGCAACGCGTCTCCAAGGGGCGTTGAGCGCTTTTGCGCTAGGGAGTAATCCTGCATTAACATTTGGCGCTGTGGAGTAATCCTACATTAACTATTTTAATTTGTCATGTCATGTCACGTCACGTCGCAGTCAGTTGTCAAGAGGACCGCCAAGTATAGAGCGATTTTCCTAAGGATGAGCCAAAGTGACAGCTAGTGCTGGCAACATAACTGAAAGTTCTGTGGTCGTAGTGCCCTTGAGCTCATTAGACTCCATTCCCGCATTCGTTCGTTTGCAGTTGGCTAATTTGTAAATGGCTTCGACTCTTCCTTTTGTGATGTCCTCGTCCGACAAAAATATAGTGCACCACGAGAAATAATTGAAATTATGAAGTGCAGTGTTATGTGCTCTTCTGTAAAAATTCTTTTTTCTTCATATATTACATTAATTTACTTTTTGTGTGATAAATATTATGTTTATTTTAAAACCGATACTTCAATGCGAGATGCATACTGATGCACGTGGTTCCGGCCTTTGTGTTGTGTGGCAAGCTGCAATTGAGAGCTTTCTATTTACATTCGTGGCAGTTTTCTTTTACTGATTGTGAGAACATGTTAAAAGATTTTACACATACGAAATTAAATTTATATATTTCCCGGTCTCGCGTACATGCATAAACCTTAGCGAAACTGTTAAGACTTCTGCATAGAGATGTTTTCACAGGAGTCATTAGCACTTTACGAAGGGGCGTAGCTGAACAGCTGTCGCGGCGGAGGAATACTTCCCTGAAATACATGTGATGTTCACTTGTTTTCGTAAACTGTCACTTTGGCTCATCCTTACGAAAATCGCTCTATAGCATCTCCGCGTACACGCCTCCTGCATCACTACCCAGCGGCCAGAATTGGGAAGGTATAAGGATGGGGTGGGGTTTAGGACACTTCACAGGGGTTGGACTAGCCCTAGAGAAGAAGCCAAACTCGTTTTGTTAGAACAAATTTCACATGAGATTCGACGGGAATCGAACCCGAACCCGAAAATGTTGCGAATATCTTCAACCAACACTTTCCTAGAATTGTGGTTGATCTCACGAAGGGACTAAAACCACAAAATTCAACATCATATGCTTCTCAAAAAATGTTCGGCACAATGTTTATTTACGAGACTTCTTCTACCGAAATCCTCACAATAGTCAGTAAACTAAAAAATAAATATTCATCTGGTTTGGATGAATTTCCGGATTGTTTATTAAAAACGTGTGCACCTGCCATTATACACCCATTAACTCACATTTTCAATGCTTCCTTGTGCACAGGAATATTTCCAGATATTTTGAAAACAGCAAAAATTAAGCCACTTTTTAAAAAAGGGGACAAAAATTAATTTCAAAATTACCGGCCAATTTCTCTTTTGTCAGTTTTCTCAAAAATATTAGAGAGGCTTTTCTATACGCGAATGGAAACTTTTCTTAGGAAAAACGAAGCGTTTTCAGACTCACAACACGGTTTCAGAAAATCAAAATCTACGGAAACAGCCATTTTTCTTTCCTTAAAGATGTTGCTTCATCAATGAACCAAAATGAAGAACCCATTGGGATATTTTTAGATCTTTCGAAAGCTTTTGATGTTATTAACCATAACATCTTGTTCTCAAAATTAACTTCTTATGGAATTCGTGGTATTGCCCTAGATTGGATAACTTCGTACCTTAAACATTGATCTCAAAGAGTGGAAATACCGTACTGGCACGAAAGGACATTATTTACTTATCTTTCCAAATCTTTGCCAATTGAACATTGGGTCCCACAATATTTGATCTTAGGTCCTATCCTCTTTCTGTTGTACGTAAACGATATGCCCTCATCTATTAAAAATGGAAGAACAGTTCTGTTTTCCGATGACACGAATGTTCTTTGCAAAAAAAAGAAACAATAAATAGTACAATTTCAGAAGTTTCAAATTGGCAATCGTATGCTCCATTGAAAGTGATCAATATGCAATTAGCTGATGTTAAGGTAACAAAATTTCTAGGTCTCTCAATTCAATCAAACCTCATATGGAATGTACATATAACAGAATTAAACTCTAAATTAAGCTCATTATGTTATGCATTTAGAATTCTTTCTAGTTCTGTCAGCCTTCATGCAGCTCGTTGCGTGTATTTTGCAAATGTACATTCCCGCCTGAGATATGGCATAATATTCCGGGGAAGCTCATCCTTTAGTGTTCAGACATTTAGATTGCAAAAGAAAATTACCCAAATAATGAAAAAATGCCATCCACGTGATCCCCGCAAGCCTCTTTTCATTGAGCTTGGAATCTTAACATTGCCTTGCCTATTTATTTACTAATCTGTAGTATTTGTCAAAACTAACTTACTTAACGGTGGGACCACATTTTCATGTAATACTGATATTTATAGTTACAATACTCGACGTAGGAATCATGTTCATCAAGTGTCAGTATCAACAGCTCACTACAAGAAATCCACATACAATACATGTACGTTACTTTACAACGCATTGCCAGATGAAATTAAACAATTAAAATTGGTACACAAATTTAAGTTGAAAGTAAAATCTTTTCTGCTGTAAAACTGTTTCTATACAATTAGAGACTATACTAATCGTCAAAAAGAAAAATAATGTTTACTTTAACAAAACAATGATAGAATATAATGAATTAGTTTACATTTGCATTGTATAATTGTTATAAAAGACTTAAATGCCTGTAACAAGTAATGTACTTCAGCTTCCAGTTCAATGACCCCCACCTCGAACGGGTTTTTGTCCAGTTTCCCTGATCCATTGAGCAAATGCTGAGATGGCCCCTTGATTGCTTCTGGACGTAAATGTAGCTTCACTATGCGCACGTTTTGTTTAGCTTTCCTTTTGCTTGTAGTGGTAGTAGAGCTTAGGGTGAGTTTCAATTTGTTAGCAATAAAGAAAAATCAAATGTTTGCTCGTTTACCGTTACAAATAAGTTTTCTATAATTCGGCAACGAAAATATCTAGTTTTTGAAATGTTAATCTCTCGCTTTTCTAAATTTATTATTATTACTATTATTTTTTCATCATTCAACTATTAATAGTTGATTTATTGGGAAGGGATTCTGAAACTCAAGAAAGCGTGCGCACATGATTTTCTCCCCTATACGTCACATACAGTTTTTGACTAATTAAATAAATAAACCCAGACCTCAGTGGTGAAAGGCAAGCGACTTCGCTAAGTGCCACAAGCGAGTTTAAAACAAGTGGTGCTTCAACAGCACGTCCTTTCTCGCGATATTATTAATGGCTGTGTAATATTATACAATGGCAATTTCTGTCTTACACTTCGATTACCATTTGAAAAAATCTTAAACAAACGAAGCGTGAAAAATACATATATTTTTTAAATTCAAATGCTTAAACGAAAACGGCTTTCTGTCATTGAATTCAGTGAATTTACGTTCTATATATATATATATATATATATATATATATATATATATATATATATATATATATATATATATATATATATATATATATATATATATATATATATATATATCTCAGTGCAGCATTACAACAATGGGTTACAAGTAACAATGACCGCTAATTCGTATGTGATACACATTTTGTTAATTAGCATTGTTCATACCGCCAGCAAGAAAATGAAAATGGATAAAAAATATAATTGAATATAATTCATCAAAATTACTTGGTTTTTACATGCATTACTTTTCATTCCAACATCTTATCAAGCACAGCGAATTCATTTTCACATTTAACTTAATTAAAGGATGCCATTTAAAATAGGTTTTAAATAATACCTAAAAGATTAATTTTAAAACTTACAACAAAAGCTTGAAGAAGAAACGAACAAAGAAATATGAAATAATATACAAATTCCAACTCACATAGCATCCAACTCCCTAGCATCACAATTCATTTTACGTTCACAAAGAGCAGTAAATTGGGAACTGGCAACTATGTTTGATGCCAAATTACACAAAAAATATACTAATATTTAAAAAAAATTCAACATGGCCTTTGATTCAACGTGGTATCGGAGAATCATTGTATGTGTGTAATAAAATGGTAGCATAATGAAACTTGACAATAAAGGACAAATAACTCACCAAATACACATTACACATGATTCAAATGACAAATGCACATAAAGGTATACTACATTAAAACAAACTCTCGTATTAACAATCACATTCTTTACATAGTTCATTCACAGAAATTTTACTTATTTCATAGTTAATTTTCATATTATTAATACATTAAAAACTGACACTGTTCATAGAACCTGACATTTGATACTAGAACAGAGCTTGTCCATCAAGAAATAGGAGTGCCAACAGAATTCACTTTAAAGTTGGAATTTTCCATTATGGACGGTAGGACAAGTATGATACATTGCTGAAGAATATTAATTTCTCAGTGGTGCAGTCACAAACCATTATAATATAGGAATACTGAAAGTGGCACAGAAATTATATTTTTACACTTCATAGGTTTAAACTTTTATTTTTCTTTAATTAATATAATTTTAAAAAAATAAAGAGGAATTTTAAGCTTTCATTTCTCAACTTGGGAATGCAAAATGCCACATAACCCGTATGGAAAAGTCTCACTGGTTGTAGTGTTTCAAAGATGGAACAGTCATTTTTGTGCACTAATTACCAGCTCAATATCTTCTTTATTAATGCGAATGGAAACTCTGTTTACAAACATTTATTTTTCTGTTAAGGGCAGTACAGTAATGAAAAGAGTATGGATCCCTAGTTTTTAAGCTATTATATCCCTTAATAAAATCACCAGAACGACATGTTTTTGCAGCAGTCATTTTGGGATCAAATCAATCTACAAGCACTAAAAAATTAAAATCAGTCAAGAACTTAAAACCGACTAAATTGAATGTTTTAAAAAGTATAACTGTCTTTAGAGGTTTCATTATTAATTTTAAAATTATTTTCTTAAAACAGCTTATGAATATGAGATTGAATGTTGTTACTGTGATCTAACATACATTGAAGATATCAAGTGATGCAAAAATTAAGTTTTATCATTTTATTCGTGTTTGACATTTTGATCAAATGTCAGAGTATGGAGGTAAAGAAAGCATGTTTCATTCAAAATGATAATCTTTATGACAGGAGCTAGTAAATATCTGGAGATTCATCTTCATGCAATTTCAAAATGGTGGCAAAGCTAGCCTACAATGAAAATAAATTCTCTTGCAAACCCATTACTTGGTTAACATTAATTACTTAACAAGTCACTTGATGAGCTCCAAGAATCATAATACAATGGGAAAAATACCAGTCACAAACTCTTTCCCATAGAGCAGAAGATTTGATTCCAGCATCAAAATAAGGGTAGGCTTGACTATGTTTTAAATAATTCATAACTTTCCTAGCATTCAAACAACAATATATGAAATGACAACAAAAATGTACTTTTGAAAGGAGGAGAGAGATTAACACATTATAATTACTAATTAAAAGCTATGAGTTCCAACATGCCAAGTAATTTGGCTCAGACAATTTTTACAATCTTTTGAGGGCAAGATTGTCCTTTTAATTTTGAAGCTAAAATTTGTCCATTTAATAAAGCAAAGTTAGAAGAAATATAATCCTAAAATTGGCTAATTATGAAACCTTAAGAGATGTTTATAGAAATCGAAAAATTTGAGCCTTAGTAATGTTGGTACCAATTGCAATAATAGTATTGGTGGAACCAATTCCAATAGTAAGACACATTATTAAGTGCCTTTTGAAGAATACTGTATTATGAAGTATTAATTACTATTGAATGTACTTTTGAAAAATCTAATAGAATCTATAAATAAAATCTAATCTAATTTCTGTGCATGTTTAACATCTGAATTTGTGGTCGAGTACAGTGGCATAACAGTAGATTGGGGTAATTAGAGAATATTACTACACAATTGGCCCCAGGGAGCTCTTACGTTCCAAGAAGAAATTCTTGCTAAGGTTTATATTACATCACAATTTCAATTAATAAAAAAAGAGAAAATCTGTGGCAATTTACCAGAAATATATTTTTATCAAATAGAACTTTATTATGTCGTATTTGTACAAAACCGATAGTGCATCTTTTATTACCCCATACAAGGGAATAAAAAAATGTCTAGTAAATAAGTATTTTTGTAACAAAATATAAAAGCTGTATCAGTCATGTAGGAGGTAGATTTTAATGAAATGTCTTTTTTTTCTTTTGACTTTAGAACAATGCCGTTTAGTATAAAAATTAATTTTATGTTATGACAAAAGGAAATGACCCATTTTTATACATCATTTGTTTAGAATTTTTCATTGATTTCGACTAACAATTTTTTACCTTTTTCCGTAATTTTTAATGCATTTTTCACTGATTTTAATAATACTTGCTTCAAGTAATATTTACGAGATGCAACAAACGTTCTCCACAGAATTCCTGAGTAGATAATTCGATTTCTTCACTCAGAAATTGTAATGTTAGCTGTTGTATGTAATCTAAGGTACTTGTGACGCCTATCAGCGTCATTATTGGTTCAGCTGATTTTGGGATATCTTAAGACAGAGATTTCCTGGTAAAGAACAGTCTAAGCCAAAACTTTGCCAGATGAGTGTGCTTGAAGAAATAGAAGAAGCCTTGATTACATCAGTAACATATCCAGTTTGTGTTGTTCATCTGAAGTGGTTTGATCACATTTTTTACGTCATTTTTCTCTACTTTTAGGACATTTTAAAAACATTTTAAGAGCATTTTATTGGTTTTTGGCAATGTTTTAGGTCATCAAAATCTGCCCCATAGTCATGTTTCTGTACTGACAATCAAAGTGTACATGTGGAACCATTTAAAACTAAAATTAAAAAAGTAAGTGTTTTTAACAATACTTCTCATTTCTCTTTCTCTCACACTACTTTAACCCCATGGTACCATACATACAAGTCAGAATACACAAATTTCATTTCTTTTAACCAGACACTCAATTTTCTTGCAAGTTGCAGTATAACAACATCCAGAGAAATACATTTTGTAATAAATCTTAATTGAGTTTTGCCTTGCAATGATAGTTAAGCTAGCATAATTAAGAATGTCTTTAAGAATTAACTTTAAAAAGATGTAAGTAATGGTAAAGTACATGGGTTTGCAAATCTCACAAAATTATAAATTACTAAATTTTGAAGAGTAAGTCACATACATGTGGTCATAACTAAAAGAGTATGTACAATTTTCAAATGAACTGATTTTTTAAAAATTCTATAGAGACAAAGGTGTTTCTCAACATATTTGCCCCATACATTTATACTTTTTTTATAGCAAGCTACCAGATTGGAAATACCCCTTTAAAAAAATCTGGTGTGGCTCTTATGCACCAACCCAGAGTGGCTACCTTCACTTCATTGTAATGCTTTCTGGTAGATTTCTCACGGACTGAGAAAATGAGTCCTAGGGTAATAAATCAGGTCTGTTTGTAGGATGATACATTCCAGTTAAATGTTTCAAGGTTCTTGTTGATATGGATGGACTGAATCTGGAATTGCTATATGGACAAAGACATATTTTATTAGTGTTCTTGGCCATGTGACTTATATTCTTCTTATATTTTTGAAATGTTATGGACAAGTGCAACTTATTTTTTGATTCACCTTTGTACCTAATCCTTCTAATGTGAGAAACTCATGAAATTTTCATTGCTTGTAATTAAATATCAAAACAACAGAAAAATTAGATGCACAAACCAACTAAATTTAATACAAAACTTCTGTCCTATATTACAACAAAATGCCATTTAAAGTTCTTTCTATTGTCTTTCTAGTCAGGCCATTCCTGACAAAAGTGCAATTTACACATACAGAAAATATTTTTTTTCATTCAATCATAAATCTCCAAATGGTAACTACACAGTTTGCATTATTCATTATCAGTTGCAAAGTTATTGGCAACAAAATATTACTTATACTCATTTTAAAATACAAACAGCTATGAAGAAAATATACAGAAGATATCATACCACAAACATCAATGACTTGAATACAGAATGTTTGAGATGTTCTACACAACAATTTAAGAGTCCACGTTGTTATGTAAAAGATCACAGTACAGCACACAGTGATCACACTGGAAAAATGTTAAATGTTCTGCCAAAAATCTTTTACAACAAAAAATTCAGGAATTTTTATTTTAACATCTTCGGAAGACTCTGCAATTGTATTTACTCGCCAGATATCAAACTTTAAAGTAATCCATTAGCCTAGAGAAGATCATGATGGCATATGCCTGATAAGGTGTGTCCATAAATACTGCTATGAACATTAAGAGTGCAAATATAGTATAACACACTCACATGAATTGACAAAAGAAGGATTTTGCAAGTTTACAATTTGATAACTACATGACATGACAGTTTCTTGTGTTTATAATGAAATAGTGTGACGAACCAATGTTTACAGCATCTAATAATGAATTAAAATGAAAAGGCTTCAGGAAAGAAGTCTTAGGTCACAGCTGTTGTCATGCTCATGTATTTACGTACTGTATGTGCTAAAAGGGAGCTCAATAACTATGGCCTCATCACTCTTGTACATCAATTGCACAATTTTCTGCTGTATAATCTTACACACTACATGTACAGAAACATACTCGTCTTCAGTTTGTGAGGTTACACAAAACTGAAACCAATTAACTCCATAGCAATAGCTCCAGGCATTGAACCGTGCACTGAACAGCATCTATTCCATTTCACACAGTGTGAATTCTACAACTTTGTCACAATGTGCATTTACACCTTCCTCATGAGCATAGACATCCTGAATTATAAGAACTTCCTTTTCAATAATACCACTAAAGCCACAGCAGCATTTTAAAGTTCTTAAGCCATCAAGCATAACACATGGTTCCAAAGAAAGTATTCAAATTTAATTTTTGTCCACGACAATTTGGTGCTTAATGTATTTACGTGGATATTATGGTGGGAAAGTTGAGTTAAGGTTAATAAAGATTTGGGTAGGAGAGTGAAAGCACTGTAGCTGCTCTCTATAAATTTCCAGTTATTCAATTATAGCACGATGGGCATAAAATCCATTTCTCCATTTTACTGTGTAGTTTGTGTTAAACTTGATTACGTTCACATTTTATTTGTAAGTATTAACCTGTAACTACAGATAAGAATTAAAGTGACTTCGGTCACATCTATTTTTTACTTTTATTAGTTTGGTACTTCTGCTAGTTGCACCATAAGTTCAGCACCTTTAAATTAACTTTTGATTATAGCCTAGGCAAGTAGGTACTACCAGCGATCCTAGGAATAAATGCTTAATGGTCCTTTGTTTACTTCTGGATAGTATATACGACTTTACTTTCCCCAAATGTCACATGCAGTTCAAATTTGTTTGATGTAATAAATTATTATTACTAAAAAAATACTTCTTTATTTGACCTAAGAAACAAAAGAGAAAGACAAATCTCCTTTTGTAAACATCCAGTGTGCAGACATCTTTCCCCAACAATATGTCCAAACTGAAAAGCAATAAAATATATAAAAAGAATGTATAAAATATTCTTAAATCTGTTTAATATGTAAGCTCTTATTAAATACTGAATATCGGAATAGATTGACTATACAGATGGCTTTAAAAAAACATTTACTTAAGTGCTATTATTATTATTATTATTATTATTATTATACATTTCACCATCTGGTCAAGTAGGAAGTTTAACAATTAGCAAATACATTTCCCATTTCACAATTGCCAACTACCGTTGCAACCCCATGTATTGTGTATCCTTCAGGGGCCATCTCCTTAAGGCTGTTCAAAGAGTTGCCTGTCTCAGCTGCTCAAGTGGTTAGAGCAGCTGGGTATACACCAGGAGATCCAAGTTCAATTTCCAGCTGTGGTCAACTCTTTGCACAGTCAAACATAATTTATAACAATTATTATTTCAAAATATTTTAAAACAATGCTTAATTATAATAATAATTATTGATATTACTTTCACAATGTGATACAAAAGTAATTTGAATAATTAAATCAGAAACAAATAAATCTCCAAAGAAGCTTGTGGAGTCAGTTTGACTCCTAGTCTGTAATGGTGATTACAAGTTCCAGTTCTACTTATAATTGTTCAATTAAACTAGTAATTGTTCATCCAATTTAATTAAGTTGCCATTTACTAGTTTTTGTTAACAATGCCACTGAAATATTTTTGAATTTGTACTGAGGAGATGAAGTTCAGGTTCTTAGTTTGCATGCCACCGATTTTCAGTCTACCTCTATGACTAGATGTAAATGCAACATAATTTCAGATATCATGTGTTCGGTTATTATTCCGCTTTTAAATAATCTTTTATAAATGCAAACAATCTGAAATATGTTCACCAGGAACATATAAACCTAAAAAATTCCAAATAATGGACCAGCTATTTACATAGACCAGCCCTGTAATAAACACAGGTTACAAACACAGTTTTACAACAATCTTTTGGAGACAAGGCATTATGATTTTCTAAAATTGGAGGAAATACACTTCAAATAAAACGTTTTCATATTTCTTTTCCCTCAAAATATGCAGTCACTATTTATACAGGGTGCATCATTTTACCATTTGCGGTAGGTAGCAGCGTATGCACCACGTGTAGAGGGACCATCATTGATATTATTAGTGTTGACAGCTTGATTACACCTTAATTGCGACTGACGTGTGCTGCAGTGTAAAGAAACTTAATCAGACTGTAACTGGAAAAGGACAGGCAATGCGGCACACTGAGCCTAGGTACCAGTCATGATGCGTAAACAAAAACTACCTCATGAAAGCTCCCTTTACAGCGTACTTTGCAGGTTGGTAGATTGATTGTAGGAGCCCACCACCTGGCCACCATGAATACCCACCCTGATGCCTCTAAATTTCTTCTTCTGGGGCTTTGTCAAGAATTGTGTTTGCGACAGCACGGACGATGCCCAGGACGGGTACATGCACCTGTAGCTGTCACCACCAGCGAAATATTGCGGCATGTGCAGCAGAGCATTGTGGCACATGTGGCTATCCATAAGTACATAACGCTAAAGGGGGTGGGGGTAGAGGCGACATAACACTGCGTTATTTAGGATTTGGGGGTTAATTTAGTGTTGCATAAAGCTGATATTTTTATTTTTTTATTTTTCAATCTTAACAGAAATAATTCATTTTATTCAGTCAAACTATGACACCAAAACATTAAAATATTTAAAAAAATATACATACATAAATTAAAAGTTATGATGCATAAATTTTTATAATAAACAGATATATTGTTTCATCAATGGTATTTGAATTGAATCTCATCTTCTTTAGATTACGAAGAAAATATTCAACACTGAGAGTGCAATTAAATGACTCGCCAATGGGTCATCCATGATGGTGTCTGCTCAGCTTGTTTGCAGAAATTTATTTGCCTTCCCTCAAGAAGTCTCCCCAGTTTTTATTGTTATGAGCAGCCAGCAATAACAACAGTTGCCTGACAGTTGGTAATGTACGGTAAAGGTTCCGCGATGAATGCTTACGAGTACAAATGTCTTATGGACAAATCAATCAATTCCATAAAAAAATAGCTGTTTGCAAAGGTGACTGCTTAATAGAGGTGGCTGTTAGAACAGTTTTACTGTACTCTTATGCAAGTGCACTCAGTGTGTCGCAAGGTGTACAACTGCCCATTTGGTGTTTGAAATCAGTATGTTGCCCTCAGTAGTGTAGAAAGGAAAATGGGTAGACAGCAGCACTGAGACGGGAAGTTTTTGAAGTGGTAATTACTATCTAATAAAGTTATCCCGTAGTAAAGACCTTGAAACTCATTGAAATTAATTGGTTTTAAACATACATTATTTCTTCATATAATTCTTTGGTAAAAAATAAATTAATGTACTGATATTAAATTTAGTCTCAAATTAATATAAAAGAGAGAGACACAGTCCACCATACACAACATTTAAAGCTAGAAAGATAAATGATTGCACATACGAACATGATTGCACCCTCTAAAACTGAATTTACCAACTCGTGAATCTGCACAAAACCTCAGATTATCTACATGTATAAAACTTTAACAGGACTAGAACAAAGTCCGGGTTTACAAGATTTATTTACTCTTTACATGTAATTCAAATTATAATATTAGGAATCATTATCTATTAAACGAAATTCAATGTAGAGCTAAGTACAACAACAATCCCTCACCTCATTAAAAAAATTATATAATGATCTACAACAAAATATGAACACATTTGTAAAATTAGAAATATATACAATCCTATGATTCAATTCACTCATTTGGTATATAAGAAAATTTAATTAGACTGAGTGTATGGTGTATTTATAAGGTTCTTGCTACCTACACTGTTAATTACAAACAAGGCAACATTGCCACTTGCAAAAATTTAATTAACCAAAAGAATCGAAAATCTGATGTATAATACAACTATGTTTACACCACCTATGTGCAGTGACGAATCACAATGTTCTAAAATGCTCTGTTCGAAACAGATATTTCCACACCAGCGGTAATGTGGTTTACACCCCACAAGGTGGTCCTCACTTCGGGATTCACCTGAGATGCGCATGCAGAATTTCTTTACAAAGATTTAGAGACCCTTCTTTTGGGTTTCTCGGGTTCTTGCCAACAAGGTGCTGCCGAAGCACAATGATGTATGCCTTTCACTTTGAAAACAGACTCAGACTTGAAGATATGTTCTGTAGAAAATATGACACATTATAGTATCTTTTTCGTAGCATTTCAGCTTCACTGGATAGACAGTCCACCTCCACGCTAGTCCTCTGCTAGCAATATGCAATATTGTTCGTTATGTTTTGTCAGCAGTCCAATCATTGTGGTACTCTCTGTGTACAGGTAAAATGATTTACCCTGTATAATTTCTTAAGTTGCACATTTCTTTTAATTGCATGTGCAAAATATTTGCAAATAAAAATTTCAAAATGTTTACATATAGGGAAAAGCAGAGGCGTATCGAGGTATTGAGGTGTCTATGGCAAGCCTAGAATTTGTGCCCCTTGAGAATACTTCAAATTAGGGTTGTTATTTGTTTTAGTGGTAAACCCAAAATAGCGCCCCTTGAGAGTGGTGCCCAAGGCATGTGCCATGTCTGGCATACCGTAGATATGCCTCTGGGTAATTCTTAATCACAGGTGCTCCATGGAATGCAATTTTCATGAAGTTTAGAGGTGCATATCCTTTAAAATTTTTACAATTTGCTTAATAACAAGTTACAAGGTGAATGAAATTTCCAAGAGTTTCTCTTGAACACCCGTGATTCATATTTTACAGTTATGATGAAACCACTGTTTCTGTTATTGTTTCAGTCAGTGGATCATTAGGCACAATAATAATTGAACTAGCACATGGCAACACAGATTCTGAATCATTTTCAGTATTGCAGATAAAAACCTGATGAAAACCATCACTGCTCAGTCCACTTTCTCCAGCTGCTGCTAGTAAAACTTCTATATTCTGTTGTGAAAATGCAGGTGCCTGTAATGAAAAAGATTCAGCATTAAATAGGAAAATGACAATATGTGTTCAGCTACAGTTCATATTGCTCTACAAATAACATACAATAGAGCCTCTTAAGTGACCATAAAAAAATTAGTCCAGAAAAAATTAGCAGAAACAGTTTTGTACAAGTTAAGTAACTTAAAAGGAAACCCAAAAAGTAAGCCCTAACTTTGTGCAACTCCAGGAAAGGATAAAATACGCAGATCAGATTGATTTCTTTAAAAAGTACACAAGTAGATTTTCCTGCATAACCTCAATTTTAAAACATTGATTGACTAATTATTTCCCAGTGTGCAATATAGCAACTGGTAAAGGGTCTTCAGTTAACTTGTCATAGATAGTCATATAGCATTTTACAAGATGTGATTCAGCATTGCCATTACGGCACCATTGAGCGGGAGATCCTAGGGTTCGAGTTCCAACAGTGATGAATTTTCAATACTAGATGCATAGCTGGGTCAGCCATTGACAAGAGATACATTCTTGCAGTAGATTACTGCTACTCTGACTGCAGTTTTCCGTTTTTTTCTGATCAATACCAGGCAAATGCTGGAGGAATACCCTAACAAACGGGCAACACACTGCAATGATGATGATTCTTCCACATCCATGTCCCCTTGTTTCCTACACACGCACATGCGCATGTGCATGCACACACACACACACACGTACAAAACAACACCTCCTGGGTTACAAGATGCACTACACTTACAGGTCTAAGCAGTTGATGCTCCCAGAATCAAGACTCGCTCATTCTCTCACCCTATATATCTGTTTGGAGGCTTAGTTAAGAAATGTTCAACTTTTCTTTAGCAGGTAGCGTAAGGTATAAAAAACAAATTACAAAAAATATAGGTACTTCAACATATTAAAAACACATTCGAAATTTTTTTTAAATATGTTGAATATATATAGTCTTTTGATTCAGCAATGATATTTTGTGGCAAACTTATGTAAAATATAGTTGACCATGGCTAAGTGGGAATTCAAAGGATAGAAATTTCATTCTTACTTAACAAGAAGTTTCACAGATCCAGTTTCACACTTACTGAAGTTCAAAAAGAGTTTATCTGACTTGTCATTACCACAAGGTTTGTGTCTCTTGCCTTCTTTGACACATAGGAGATATCCGACAAACAAACTGATACCTGGGAGAGGAGTAAAGATGATCTGAGCATGTTTGATGTTCAATGACATGAATGAAAAATTGCTTGAAGAATTGGAATATCTATAGTTGACAAATTTGCATCATAGAAACGAATCAAAATATCTCTACTTTGGGCTGAGAGTTGGTTCTCCAGCCTCAGCCAAGTGGCATTCATTGTAGCTCACGGAGAAAGCGCCTGGATGAATGGATGGATGGATGGATGGACGGATGGTTTTCAATGTCTGGAGTGTCAACAAAGAACAGAATGGATGTCTTATACAACAGTAAGATATATTTGCAGTCTGGACTACCACTAAGTCTACCACTAAGGGTGCTAAGAAAATTGAATAGTGACATGCATAGGCTATCCATTTCACATGTGCATACACCATGTTTTCCTTTTGTTGAACGTGAGGTAAATCGAAAAAAACAAAGTTGCTGGCCCTAAACAAAAAGTTCTGGGTTTTTATGGAGGCAATGAAGCAGAAACGCATGCAGATGGATTTTGAGGTGGAGATATTGAATCCAGTCCCCCCCCCCCATTTTTGCAATCTGTGAAGGATGAGTTACACCTGCTTTTGAATAAAATTTATGTTCATGGAAGAGCAAAAAAATGAGAGAACATCATCTAGCTAATTTGGTAATTAGCCAGATTCGCATTTTATATATAAAATACATAAATGTCACATGGAAAAGGATAAGAAATTTATTGTGCCCTAAATCATAGGAAGGAAAGGGAAAATATTAAACTATACCAATGAAAATAAGAATTTTTTTGTGAGTAAAGGAACATTTGACATACTTACCTGGTCAGTATCTTGACTATTGTGAATGACAATTATTGAGCTATCATTAGTAGTTTCATTTCCAAACACACCTACAACTGAAAAAAATTATAAATTAGTTAAAAAGGACAAAATTACAAACACAATACTTACTTAATAATACACAAAAACAATGAATTATTATAATTTATAGTTATAGCCATTAAAGTATATATGTATGTATGTATATTTATTTAGGTAGTAAATAGATAAAAAAAATATACAGATATGCGTAAGGTATACAGTGAATATAACTTTGCACCTTGCTATTCATTGTAAGAATAATTTTTGCAATGCCATTGTTAAACATCCGATGTTAAGGTACTAAACATGTACATTCTAGGGGCCCAAAAAGGCACTACAAAATTTGAAGTGCTACTGTATACACCAGATGGAATTTATCCCAGCAAAATTCTGCAATTTTTCATAGGTCAGATTGTCTACCAATAAATATTTAAGGGGGATTTTTAAGGTAGGTTTAAAGAGAAAAACATCTGATTTGTAGACTGGGGATGTGGAGGGTTTTAACAAAAGTCAGCCTGAGGAACCTAGCTGATTCAGTGAATGTGAGCTGATTGCCTCCAAGATAAGAGATGTGGATTGCTATGCATGTGGTGTTTCTTGCAAAACCAGTAGCTTTTGTAGTGGAAAAGTTGAAGCCAGTGGAGGTGCTCCATTCGTGTAGTTTGTTAAGGACCAGTAGGTGTTGTATTTGGAAGACACTGATCCTAATGGGAGGGCAAAAGAGGGCAAAATCATTCACAAACGATGCTATTACCATTAGGTTCTTGCACTACCAATGCTATACTGTTTATAGCAATTGCAAACAGAGTGACACTCAGTACTGACCCTAGCGGGATGCTGTTCTCAGGAGGGCAACTGCTAGACAGCTTGTCACCAATGTGAACATGGAAGAATCTATTCGAAATGAAGTTTTGGAGGAATAGGGGGAGCTTCTTCCTCAATCCCCAAGTGTGCAAGGTTCACAGAATGCCATACCTGCAAGTGATGTCATAGACCTTTTCTATATCAAATCATCTAGTACGGCCACAAGATGTTGCCTCAAGACAAAAGAAGTAGAAATTTGTTGCCAAAGCAATGAGATGGTCCAGAGTAGACCAGTGTTTTCTGAACTCATATTAGATTTGGGTGAAGAGATTTCTGCACTCCAAGATCCAGACCTAACACTGATTTAACCAACTCTTTGGAAATGCAACTTGCATTAGAGATAGGACAGTAGCTAGATGGCAACAATCGATCTTTCCATTCTTTTAGAGCTGGGAGAACAATGGTCTCTTGCAACAGAGAAAGGATACCTATTTCCTAGATATGATTATAAAGCAGGAGGAGAAATTGCATTGCCACTTCAGGAAGATGATGTAGCATTTGGCTGTGAATTCTGTCAGGACCTGGGGCAGTTCTTTTCGGCAATGCAAGAGCAGAGTGCATTTCCGATGAAATTTTGTTTGAGATATATTTGTTCTTTCTTCACCAGATAATATATTTGGCAAATGTGTGGACAGATCTTTCATAACGGCAGATTTAAAAGATGACCAAGCAAGTTCAATTGATTGAATGTAGGACTATAAGGGCTTAATCTCAAAAGGCAATGTCCTATACATTCTTCTACCATAAATATTTCTTCAATGCATGCAAAAACATTGCCTACTACCACTACCATGGTCATCTGGTAGATATTTTCAGCTGCGTAGAGACATTGATGAACAAGAATGCTGGTATTTTCTTTCCTAAAAGCACCCCTTCTTACTTCCATGATAAATTAACCCATCATTACCTATTTACCCATAACATGGAGATTAGATCCACGAATCCCCTCCTACTTCATAACTACATCAAGTTTCTTTCTTAGAACATCCTTGATTTTGTGAAACAAATAAATTACCATTAGTTTCATCCAAGAATACAATAGAAACATTGTTAGCTTGATAACTAATAGCTGCATAATATATATTCGTGATGTTTTGTTTTAATTTCATCACTGTTGGTTTTTTCAGATTCTCTTCCAATAACCTTAAATGTGAATGAACCATCTAAATGTTTCTGTTAACGTTCTGCGGACACAACAATTTCATTATTTTCTTGAAATTAACTTTGAAGTTCCTTTAGTGCAAGCTTCTCAATATAGAGGTAGCAAAAATATTATGAATTAAATTTTAAATATTTGTTCAAAAACATAAATATTACAACAATATATTGTTCTAGATAAGATTTCCATCTTATAACATATCTTATTACTGGCTGAGGTGGAAAGAAGACGTCACATGTGTTGTTAACTCAATGTTCGTGTTGCTTGTACATTACACAAATTGGACAATTGCCAAGAACCATGAAACAGCTGCTGCCAATGTCATGTTACCATATTTTGCTTTCACTCAAGGGAACACTCACTCTGCAGTCATAAAGAATATCTATGAAATACAAGCATCTGTAAGTGACCATTTATTTTGAGAAAGCACTAATCAGTTAAGGGTTCCCTTATTCCGTAAGTGTTGACTTGAAGTGAATTTGGCCTCCTGTATTCTAAAAAATTTAGAAAACAGTGCAATTAATGTATTCGGAAGTGCAAGGCCTAAGAAATCCTATGATTTTTTTTATTAAATGCTAATATTATTATTTAATAAAAGTAGAGTATTAATGTTCAGTATTTTATTACAAATGCAGAAGTAATTTCCCACCATTTACACAATTTTTTCACAAACACTTGAAAAGTGTTGAAGGGTTTTAATGTATACATGTATATTCATACGTACATACATATAGCATTTAATGAAATTCGGTTTATCAATTGAAGTACTTATATTCTTCCAATCAACACTCACCTTTACTAGGATCATTTTGCACAAATGAATCATTTTCATTAGATTCAATTAAAACCTGCAATGTTTCAGGTGTAGGATCCTTAAAAGCATCTAAAATGGAAATTAAATGTTTACCATCAAAAATCCATACTAATATTTGGAGATTACAAAAGGCTTATTAAAAGAAAATGTATACAACATTCACTACAATATATTAATCCCTGTATTTAAAATATAATGTGCAGCAAGAAATTTGCCATTTACCAGGAACAAAAATTAATATCTATTAATACTATTATTATTGTTAGTTTCCATGACTGAATTTTGCAATCATTAAATTCTAAAGCCTCTCCTGGATTGCTGCCCATCAACATGCAAGGGGGAGGAAGGGGGAGGGGGGTGTCTGAGGGCTGGGGTCCCCCTGAAAATTTCGAGAGCGAGCCCATAGTACTATGTAATAAAACATTGTATTTCATGAATATGATCAATCCCTGATTTTTGCTCTTTAATAAGCTGACAACTTGGTAAGTTGATACTTGACATTCAGGGAAGAGGCTCCCCAAACCATCTGGCCACTCTGTAATGGTTCAACATAAAAACAATTGCATCTTAATAATTGTATCATTAAAATTATTTCATTTTCCTTGTATTATATTTATTTATACTTACTATACTTTGATTTAAACAGAGTGGCACTTCAAGATTACGAGCTGGAAGGAGAGGGGGACATTGTCATTTCATCGGGAGCTCCAATACCAACAATGATGCAAGTTTACGACTTAACTTTTTGGATCCTGCTTGGATGACAGCAACCCCCTCTTCATGCAGCTTGTCACCTTGAAGTGCCACTGTGTTTAAATGGGAGTATAATAAAATAAGTCATTTTTAAATAAAAAAAGTCTGATAGAAAAGGGGGCCAGACCAAGTAAACAGTTTTCTAAAAATACTCCTGAAATAAGAGAATTGAAAATTTCATATTGTAATTTTGCTAATACAACACAATTGCATCTGTTTGCCATTTTTTGTGTAAATTCTTCATGACTTTTGATTTGAATGCTGAACTTCAAATTGGCAGTCTCATACCATATTCACAACATATTTTGTTTCTTTTTTTAAGAGAAACCAAAAAGAATGATGAAAGCTAACATAAATGGCAATAATAATAATAATAATAATAATAATAATAATAATAATAATAATAACAATAATAATAACAACAACAACAAGCAATTTGTTTTTCACCGCTATGTCAGTTGTTGGCTTGGCTATTAAGTAGGTATAAGCTTCCTATTTTGTAGAATGCCAGTCAATATTGCAACTGCTCCTAACTAGATATCATTACTACAAATGATCTTTGAACTGTTTAACTCAAGGAAGCACGGATCTGGGAAAGTGTGTGAATGCATATGCAGGGACTTTGAGATCCTGCGCAATTCACTCTTGAAAAATACACATAAAAATTGTTTTCTTTTTAATAAATTCATTTCTTAATAATTTCATGAAAGGTCAACTATTAATATTTAAAAAATTATTATTTATTTAAATAACAAGTAATAGGGTCTTAAATAACTTTGATGTATTAGAATCAAATTTCAGGACCTATCTACATAAATTCTGAGAATTTTTTCTTTGCCAGTGAATAAAATGAAAGTAGAAAGAGAGGAGAAAGATTACTTAGAGGGCAAGCTCTCAGAAATGCAGCTGTGCAGAGTAGAAAGCGAAATAAAAAGCATTAGAGTCTCGGAGACTAAAACTGTCAATTCACCAAACAGCTTCTTAGTTATTTAAACTCCTGATATATCTTATTATATCCCTCAAGCACCTAAGAAGGTGTTCAGAAAATTGACTGTCTCAGTAGTTTAAATGGTAGTGCAACTGGGTGCGTATGAGCAGAATCGAGTTTGATTGCCAGTTGGAGCAGTCAATTCTGCAAACAGTTAAAGATACAACAACAACAGTAATAACAACAATAAGAGGAAAGTTAATCTACCTGATCCATCTAAGTAGACTGTTTGTATATGTGTTTGACCATTTGCTACAAGATTCTCTAAGGTTTGTTGCATTTGTTCTTGAAACATCCTACGTTGATATTCTTCTGCTTCTGGATACCTTCGGCGACGTGTAATTCTTTTAATTTTTGTAGGGTCCACTAAAAAACAGAAGTAAATATATCTCAAAGATATTGATTTCAACAACTCAAATCTCATTATGTTCAGATGAATTTGTGAGTTTTAAAAATCTTCATAATTAAACAAGATATAGAATTATATACCTTCTGGTTTGTAGCCAACTGGTAGTAGTTCCATATCACTAAAGGTCTCTTCTGATGGTAATAATTTTGTTCTCAAATGTCGTGTAAATAATCTCATCAACTTTTCAGACATAAATTTGTGACCTAAGAATATAAAATAAAACCCTTTCTTTACCATCTTTAATCACATAAAATATTTTCAAGAGCATATAAATAAAGATGTTACGTTATGAACAAGCCCTCAAAATTTTTCATTTACCATCCAAATATAAGTTAAGATACACATAGGAATGAACTTACTAAAGTAAATTAAATTAAAATCAAACGTGATGACACCTCTTGAGAATTACTGAAATATAAATAGCTCACGTGAAAATATAGTTCTCAAGACCAAATTAATCTAATAGGCCTAAGGGTTATTGGAAATAATGTTCAATCCTAAAAGGTCTTTGTACATTAAAAGTCAGTTTTTCAAAATGTCCATATATCAAATGTCTAAGATGGAATGTAACGATGTCTAGTAATCAAAGTTCCAAAATGTCAAAAGTTTTTGTTTCATTTTGTTATTTTATATTTGTAGTAATTGGATCTTGGAAGGTAGAGCCTTGCAGCTATAGGGCTATTTAGGCAGAATGGGTTATATTAAACACTGGACATTTAAATATAGGGCAATTTGAGGTAGGACGTTTCTTAAGGCTGGACATTTTCATATGAACCTAAAGTTTATGAATAACTACATTAATTTAGATTCTTTTTATGTATTATAATTTCATTCTTCACACAAGAAATAGTGTATTTGTTGTGTAGAGGCCGCACTAACAATCTTTGATGCGATTATTTGAAAAAAAAATCTTGTGTATCAGCCGCAGTGAAGTTCACTGAACGGAATGGAAATCGAGCAACCAGGATGAAGTCCAATGTTAATGAGAAGAATGTGAGGCAGTGGATTCAAGACAAAACCGCTTTGAAAAATCAAACAATTGCAATAAATGTACATTTTGAGGCAAGAAATCTAAATATTCAGCATTTGAAGAAGAATTGTTGGAATACGTTCCGGAAACCCAGTGCAATGGTTTTGCCATTTTACGAGAGATGCTGCAGTTCACAGAGCATTTCTTTGTTTGTCTATGCTGCAGTTCGAGGGCAGCAAAATCCCCATGAAACTCACTATCACATGCAACGCAGCACTGTTGTGCTGGCGGTAACAGCAGACAGGCAGCGCTTTACGTATCATGGTTTTCAGAAGGAAAACTATGCCAAAGGAGAAATTTCTCCCCGGGATAATAGTAAGTGTCCAAGAAAATGTATGTATGTATGTATGTATGTATGTATGTATGTACGTATGTATGAAAACCTTGTACTGGACTGGGTGAAGTATGTGGGTTGCAATGGTCTGGTGCACTGCTGAAACAATGGTCCAAGCTAGTTTTGGACAGTTTCCAGGCTCATACAACCGAGGAGTTAAGAAGTAAATTGAAGGACAACAACAGGGATTTAGTAGCAATACCAGTTGGCATAACTGGGATGCTGCAACCTTTAGATGTGGCTATTAACTGGCCATTCAAAGTGCATGTGGGACATTTGTACCATATGTGGATGCAATGAACTGAAGCCACGACTCCGACCGGTCGTCTCAAGAAGGCCATAGTGACCGACATGACAATCAGGGGTGACGTAATTGAATTCAGGAGCGATGAAAGTGATTAAATTTAACTTTAACACGTTTATTACGTACATTTGTGAAAAATAATTGTTGGCTTAAATTTTGCTTTTCTTCAATTATTTTCTTTTTAAATAATTTTCGGCTAAAATTTTTTTTGCTTCCCATGATTAAAAGAAAAAGAAAAATCACGTGTATAGGCCACACCCACATTTCATTTCATGACTGAATTAAAAATCGCTTATACACGAGCAAATATGGTAAATGAAGTTAATTTAATATGTTTACATGGCCACCTTACTCAACAGAGAGAATATTCAAATTAAAAGTTGTTGACAGATTACAAGAAAAATGCACTGATACACATCACTAAAATTAACAGGACATTTTTGTTATGATTCAAATAACCACATAGGTAACATATATTTTCATGTCAATTTTGTGTATTTTTTGTTTTAAGGTACTCTGCATATTGTGATAATTTCAGACTTACATACTTGTAGATGGTTTTTATTTTCATCATGTAACATGTTTACAAAATGTGTGTTTTTATTATTTATATGGTCTATAACACTTTTTTTACCCATTATTTATTACATTCTATCATGATTCAGGCTGTTTCAATTGTCTTCAAACAGAAGCTTTTGTTTGTGTTTTTCTTTCCTTCTTTATTCATTTATTTATTCATTCATTTCTTTTCATATTATACTGATTTATGTAATCATTTATTTTTGAAATTAAAAAAGATGTAATGCTTTTAAGTTACGTAAGTAATTTTTATACTAATTTTTGTTTCTCTTTATTTCTCAAAGAGCTTATAGATAACTGATTTAAAAATAAGTAATAAAGAAGTAGAAAATATAAATCTCTGCATTCCAAGATTAGAGCATTGATAGAGAGATAAAGAAGAATAATATCTCTTAAACTGAAATATGATATAATAGAGCATCTTGAAAAAGGTAAAATGTTCACAGATAAAAGTTTTCAACTGGATTAGCTAAAAGTCCAATTTTTTTTTTTTTTTACAAACACTTTTAAGGAATATAACTTGTTTGAAAAATTGAGAGTAACCTGTACTGCCAGCTATTAAAATGAATATGATTAGAAGAAAAATGTAAAGAGATTTGACCTATTGCTAATGTATGAATTTGAACTCACTAGGAGTGACAACATCACAAATGATCCTTTACCTGGAGATGCAAACAGTTTGCCAATTCCCTTCCATTGCAAAAGATTCATTAGCCTTTTTGTAGGAGGAGCTACATCTAATTTACCGATGATATCTGATGTATCATTGAGCTGTGATTTGAATTCTGAAACTGGTATGCTGGTTAAATGATCAGCTATCATTCGACTTCTACCACACCTCATAAATGATCGTATTCCTGAAACAGTCAATAAACTAAGAATCACATTACACAAATTTATAAAAATATCTTACTGCTCTCACACATCCCTATTCTGGACCCAAACATCAGATTTCATAATTTTTTAAATCCAGTGTCAAATGTTATCAAATTGCATTTTATTAATCAATACTTAATGACCTAATTGATGAAATACAAATAAAAACATCAATAAGAATATTTTTCCTATCCCATAAATGTGAAACCTCATTTACACAATCTCTCAGGATAAAAACAAGTTTATTTTGTGATTATGAATGAAAGTATTTAAAAACCCTCATGAACACAGAAAAACACTGTATATGGACACTGCTGAGAGAATTTAAGCCAACTGTAGGTGTTTTCACTGTTGTCCCCACTTCTAAGATATATATTATGTAAATAAAAAAACTTAATTAGATTTGGAAACAATGGCAATAAGCTAAAATAATTGATTCTACAAATTAACACTTCAAATAAATTCTATGGTATTTATTAAGGTTTATATGGCATATTTTATTTATATTATTGCTATTATTATTGTTATTATTATTATTATAATTATTATTAATTGTTATCAATCAACAACGAATTACCATAAGACACATATCAACAATTGTTATTAACAAATAATTGCCTGCATATGTATTTATTGAATCAAATTTAAGGGTAATACCCTTTACATAGTAAAAATTCAAATTCAATAAGAATTAACAGAGTAAAGCATGCGTAGATACATATAAAATGTCAAAAAGATCTCATTGGTGGAACACAGTATAAACATAAGCGCAAAAGAATTAAAACAAAAGTAAATACAAGATTACAAATTTCACATAATCAGAACTAATTACGATGTCTATTCAAAACACCTTAAAATGCAGGCATTATTTCCAGTTGTCAAAATATGATCAGTCAAAATATGATAAATCAGCACCCAAGTTATTCGCCAAACCACAAATACGATTATCGTCTCATTAGCGCAATAGTTACTTGCATATACAATATAATATATAAAATGGCAAGGCCATAACATAAGAAAAATACATAAAGAATGAATAATTTATTTAAGAGAATTTTAAAATTTTGACTTTGTTGTATATAGTATTTATGAGACATCTGATGAAAGCCGAGTCCCAGGCAGTGCAGAGGTTATGATGACAGCCAAGAGCTAGGGTTGAATTTGCCTTGAGCAATGATGTTCACTTTAGTGTTGTGACAACATGGGGCTAACCAAAACCATTAAGTATCACCTTCAATAGGCATTCCTTCCCAGACCTCTGTCTGACTGAATGGTGAATGAATGTGACTGCTGCTTGCCAGGAGGAGAAAGCTCTGTAACGAGTGTAAGGGCTGCAACATGAGTGCCATCTAGCCGCCACCAAACCTCCCTACTTGTAATAGGATGTAAACACTATCACAGGCTTCTGAGTCGCAAACGGAAGAAGTAAGTGCTTGGCTGAAATGGGCTTAAGTCACTGTTGAGTAACGAAGTGAAGGCTTCAGTCAAGGAACTCAAGGGTGTGAAAGGCAGTGGTATTAACTGAGAGCAGTGGCTCAAGTACTTTCTGCAATAGGTCACTTCTTCTAGAGTTTGAGCCTTTAGAAGTCGACAATTCATGTTTTGTGGATCTTTCATACCCAAACCAGTCATGCTACAGCAGTACACACTTTCTCACATTCTTTTTAACTTTCGCAATTTTTGAAAATTCAGAAATACATAAATGAGACATTTTTTAAGCACACTTTGCTCTATCTGAAGAAAAAAGGTAAATAAAAAATTTGGAACTGTTTTTGAGATAACCATTTTTCAAATTCACACGAATGCAAGATGTCTGAAGAGTGGTTCTCACATGTATTTCTTTGGACACCAGGGAGTCTGTGACAAACCAAATGTAGCGACTCTGCCATGGACATGGAGGCCATCAATGTCTTGCCTGTAATAAAATTCATGAAGAGAGAGAATGTTCAGGAAGATGTGTTTCCTGCAAGCAGATAACAACGGGTCAACATAGAGACATCAGCTTTATTTTGTGTAAACAGGTTCGAAAGCCATTGAGGTTCCACGATAGGAGAACTATGATTTCTAGGTGTCAAGTGTCTTTTGCTTCTAGGGGGATTATGTGTCAGGTTTTTTCTTTTTCCGTTGTGTGATGAACAAGTTCATGTGGGGCTTCTCGTCCCCTGCAGTCGTCTTGACTACTGCTAAAGAGAGTCGCACAAGTCGAGACAGCTCGTTTTTTGATACAGGCATACTGGATCTGGAGATAGGGCCTACCGGCCTTGGTTTCTCAGGTTGAAGCCTATGTGTGTTTGTTGAAACACTTACAGTTGTCTTTTTCTTTTTTTTTCTCTGATTCAGATAGGTCAAGGTATCTGGTATCTGCATCTCCGCGGATGTCTTCCAAGGACATTTGACAGACAGCGCCACGCTTAGAGGTAACAATCAATAAGTTGGTTTCGCAATTTGACATCTGCTGTTGACCTATGGAGTTAGCAAAGCTTCGAACCATATTGACAGGGTTATGCATCTGATAACGTCGTGCCTCAGGAAAGGAAACTTCCTCTGAGACCTGGATCTTCTGGATCTCCCTTTTTCCTTAAAGAAGGTAGGACACTTGTTTGAATTCAATAGGTGATTCCCAGAATAGTTTATTAACCGTGGATCTGAAGAGCAGTTCGGATTGTAACAAAGCAATTTTCGAAAATACTGAGAATGGCAAAAATGGGACCATCACCGTTTCCTTTACTATTCATTGCTACATACAAGGCAAAAATTTGGAGCTGTTTTTGAGAAAATAAGTGTACAAAAATTGCCTTTGTTTCACACAAACTACTCGTATTTTCGAAAAATTGAACGTGACTTTACTGAGTATGTTTTTAAGAACAGATTTCATTAAGGGAAAAATATTTTCATTATTGTAATTGTAGGAAGATGTCGAAAAATATTGAACTTCAGCAATTTTCAAAAATTTAGGGAGTTCAATGAAGATGCAACGTTCTCCATTTCTTTAAACGTCTTTTGTTGTGTGTGTGTGTGTGTGGGGGGGGGGGGGGGGAGAGAAAAATTGTGAAGTAACTTTTATGAAAATTTTGAAAAGTTGCTTAGGCTTGTGTAGTACCCCTCAAAATCAAAATATCTGTTTCAAATTCAAGGGGCCGTGACCTCAGATTGATTGAGGAATACCATTTTTGGTGAAATACTTTTTCCAATTTAGCAGCTAGCATTGTTCACACAGACCACCGGATGAACGTTTCGCCGTAATCATATTTTTCATTGGGACACGTATAGGAAGAGGATTGACCCACTTTTTGTGACCAGGGCCAAGAAATAAAAGAGTTTTTCTGTCGAAAAATTGCCGTTTTTCTCCAGCATTACAATACTTTCTCTATACTGCATAAGCAGTCCCTAGGGTTGGGCAGTATTTAAATACTTATATTTCAAATACGTATTTTAAGTACATTTTGTACTTGAATAACTGTATTTTTGAGTTTTTTTTGGACATGTATTTTAGAGATGTATTTAAATACATAAAACAAGAGGTGCTACAGAAGGGCACAGACTTTCTTATAGCAATGTTTTCTACTTTCGTTGGCGTGGACTGGCTTTATGGTCTTCCTCTATTCTCTGCCTAGCTGCCATCTATCGTCACCGAAAGTATATTTTCTTGAGGTTTGCTTAACTTTTCGGCAACTTAATAGTAGATCCGAAATATTATTTCAAGAGTATTAAAGAAGAGTACAATCTCAACCAAAATAGAAATTTTCATTGAAAATTTTGAAGCCATTTTTATGAAAATGGCGATTAAGCATTACTGTAAATATGAAATTCGAAGCTCTTTTTCACAGGAATCTATTGAGTTTTCGAAAAACCTTCATTTGAATTCCTTCCCAGCACTTCCACTCACATATGTAATAATGTATACAAATCAATGGATATTAACAATGTGAGATATACTAAAAAAAATTACATTTCTGTATTTTTTTAAAATAAAAAAAGAATACACAAAAAGTAACTTTACATCATATTAAACAGTGCAATTAGCACTATCCATTGGAGAAATTTGAAGAAAAAATTTGGAGCCATTTTTTAGAAAATGGCATTTGAGTGTTTCTGAAAATTTGGAATTTTGAGCTCATTTTTACAGAAAACTGTTGAGTTTTCGAGAAACTTTATTTGACATTATTTAAAGCACATGTACTCATAAATATAATACTGTGAAGAAATCGTCTATAAAGTATGTATTACTGACGAGAGACACTAGTCAAAAATATTACATTTTTTGTAATTTTTGAAAAAACAAAGGAATAGAGCAATATGAAGTTTATGTCATTGGATAGGATTGGTTGGGCACTAACCCTACCACAAATTTAAAGAAAACATTTAGAGCCGCTTTTCAGACAATCATGATTTTTTTTTTTTTTTTTTTTTTTTTTTTTTTTTTTTTTTTAAATCGCGAATATTGCACACTATTGCACAAAAAATTCTAAAATTTTCAAAGTCTACATGACCTTAATGAAAGAACTATTTACAGTTAACAAATTTCATTTGAAGGAAAAATCTGGGTCTTCAATTTTACAGTTGTAGGAAGACCCCTCCCAAAAATTCAAACTTTTGCAATTTTCAAAAATTAAGAGTTAACAGTGAAAATCGGACATATGCCACCTTTATAAGTGTATTTTACTCTATTCTTACAAGAAATTTGAAGAAAATATTTGGAGCCGTTTTTGAGAACATTTTGAAAATGTCCGGGGGAGGGGGGGGGGGGCTTCATGTAAAGTAAAATTTTTAAGAATGTTTTTCGAAATTTCAAAGCTTCAACCAGAGCCAGATGGACAGGGGTTTCTTCAATTTGGAAAAGATCGTACATGTGATTGAAGCGATTTGTTCACATATGACAGGAGGACACAGACGTTTTGAAAAAAACTACTTTTTTGTTATCAGGGGACCCCAAAACGTATATTTTCATTGAAATCTCGAAATCGCAGCATTACATAACTTTCTCTATACTTTGTATATTACTCCTGTATGTACACGAGAAAGTAATAGGTGTATTTGAAAAAGGAAATACTTCTAGTACAGATAAAGATAACAAGGACATTTTCTTTTAATTCTGGTAGTGAATGAATCTCATTGAAATAAAAATAAAACCCCCTTTCAGCAGTTGAATTTGAATTCTCTCCATTTTTTAATTACGAAAATCCAAATCATTAAATGAAAATGCTGGACAATTATCTGAAAATAAAAAATGAGTTTATTCCTTGTAACTAGTCCCAACAATGAATGCCCTTATTGCCTATTTCATTTCTTTGAATGTATTTTTAGGCAACTAACCCAATTATCCATGTTTACCACGGGAATGGTTTTTGCGAGGATTTTATGCCTAGAAATGCCTATTTTAGAGACAATTGCCTAATCGAACGTTAAGAGCCTATAATGAATTTTCTGCATTTTAAATATTTTTTGTTCACTATATTTTGTTTTCTAGAATCATTTTTTGAGAAATCACCGATGGGTAATTTTTTACCAAATAAGTAACAACTGTGTAAAATCTGCCTGGGCATTCTCCGATCGAGAAGCTCTATGCCCTATGTGTTCTTGCCTGTAACGCGTCATGCACTGACTCCGCTTAGTGATGTATGAGAATTTAGCACCATGTGGGTTACCATATGTAACTTGCCGAAGCCTGTCAGGGTGTTCCAGGGAACAGGAAATTGCCCTCGTCTTTCCGATCATCACAATTATTAGTGAATTTCCTTACCAAGAACACAACTATCTTCAAAAATAGCATTCCTGGCATCTTTCGCTTTTAAAAGGTAGATTCAGTATAGGTAAACACAAAGATAGCAGTTTTCTTCTACAATTTTGTATTGATTTCAAAGTTTGGTGCATGCCAGATCAGTAAATTTGCTGTTCCTATTAAGCATGCTTGCTACAATGCCAAAAGAGAAAGTTTCAAGAAGTGCATTGCTAAAAGAGTGGATTTATGGAGAAGATTCATGACAGACAGGAAATGTATTTTTTGTGGGTGTTATGAAAAGGTGGTAAACTGTGATAAAAAAATTTCTTGCAACATAAAAACACTGTAACTTGTGCAAAAAATGCGGAAAAAAAAAAAAAAGTTAGAAAAACTACTCAAACCCTCTTCAGTAAGTGCAGTCAAAAGATGAAGACAAAAAAGAATCTCAACAATGACTTGTGCCATGCCGCAAACATTCCACTTTCAAAACTTGAAAATCCAATATTTAACCAGTTTAACCAACAAAACATAAAATTTCACACAAGTCAACTCTACGGAAATATTATCTAACTTTGCAATATGTTTTGACAATTGAAGAAATTTGATTTGTTTTTACAGAATTGTGTTTATCATGTATGCAGTATGTATTGCAAATAAATTTTAATATTAATAAAACATAATGCCCATTTCCCTGCCTATTTTTAAGCTTTTTACTTCCTAAGTGCCTACCTATTGTCAACTTTAATGCCTATTTCCCCGCCTTTTTTTTTTTTTTTTTTTTTTTTTTAAAGTGCGTATTTATCTGCCTATTTTTGACCTTTTTCGTGTTTACATGTCTGAGCTCTACTTATTACACTAGTTCACGTTCATCAACGCCAGTTGAACGACCGTTTTCCTTTGCCAGTTTTATACATGCATTAAATAGGGGTTTATTGTCTGATGATTTGTTCAGAAAACAGGTCACTTTAAAAGGAAATTCCGCTTATTTCAGTTAGGCTCATAAGTTATTGTTCAGAAATTAATGACTGTCAATGAGTAATATTTTGTAATTGACAAGTACAATAAATTGTTGCAAGAAAAAAGTAATATAACAAAATTATTGTATTTACTGTATTTTGAGGATTTGAAGTATTTTAAATATGTATGTATTTAGCTATTCAAAACGTAATATATTTTGAGTTTGTATTTAAGTACTTATTTATGAAGTATTTTGGCGAAGTATTTAAATACTAAATTAAAAGTACTTTGTCCAACACTGGCAGTACCCAAGAAGTAAAAACCTCGACTTACATTCAGGTATTTAGCATTGATTCATCATCCGGACAACTAACAAGTAGAACATTACCCCAATTAAATACCAAAAGTATATTCCTATAGAATTCAATTTATTGTCTTTAAGAGGAATTCACAAAAATTGAAATATTTTGGGGCATTAATAGATTAACTTTTAATAAGAAAAAATCAAAACAGCAAAAACTTAAAGTAAAAAATTTCTTATTCTTAACCCTAGCCTTTTCGAGAGTTTAAATAGTAATGTTACTAAGAGGGGGCTCGTCGAACCCACTCGTATATTTTGTTCAAAGAAAACTTTTGTATGTTCTTATAAATAGATAATATATTCACTGAAATCTTAGAAACATAAACTCCTTCAAAGAATCCACTTTTAATCTCAATCTGATACATTATACTCTCCTTCACAAGCATTCTTCTACTTCCCATTCAGCCAACCTTTCTGACATCTGCAGTGAATAAACAACTAAAAAACAGTCAGTTTTGCCAGGTCTGTTTTGGGGCATTTATGAGAAATGAATGAATGTTGACGTTGCCAATGCAAACAAGCAAAATTTTCCTATAGAGATGAAAGGGGAGAAATAATACAACCACTAAAAGCACTATGGAAAAACTATGTCTTCTACATACTGAGGGTTCATCGAAGCAGCACTAGAAAAACACAGAAACTGCCTTAACAATTACATTAATTCTCAACAATGTGCAGCACCTGAATTAAGTGAACTGAAAGCAATATCAAGGTGGTGGGCTCCTTAAGCCTTCATATTTCTAGGGTTAAGATAAATTGACATGTAAAAATAAATAATTTTGGGCAAGAAAAATATGACATACATCAGCTGAGGATATTCTCATTTCGCTTAAGTTTTAATACAACCCAATTGAACCTACTACTAAAATTTTCATTTTCCTGAAACCACAAATATTATCACTTCCCTCTTAATTACGGTATCTCACAACTCTGCCACAATCCAATGGCTCGCTTACTGCCTTAGGAATATGGTTTGAATTGGCAATCTTCTCCAGAGGAGGGGGGGGGGTGCTTCAAAATTCCAAGAGGGGTTGAATCAAAGAATTAATGAAGGAAAACCATTTTTGCTTATGAAAGAAGGAATCTTACAAATTCTCTCAGGAATGTTTCCAATTTCCTTGATCCAAACATTTCAAAATATGGAAACTATAAACAAAGCACCTATTGTAGATTAATATTGTTTCCCTTCCAAGAAGAAATTAATACTTTTCCAGCAGAAGACAGCAAACCCTCTAGGAAAGGATGATCCCTGACATCCCCCTGTGAATTCCCAGCCTGCTCAGAAATATATTTCTCAATTTGCAGGAAATTGAACTTGGTTTATGTGATATCAATCTGTATTACTTAGTATGATTAATTATCATTGAAGGGACTTCATTACCTTCTTCTCAAGGTACAGTATCCATTTAAAAATTAAAAAAGGTTTCATATATTTCATTTTCTTTATGCCTTTCTTGTTTCCAGAATATTTACATGGAACTGTGTAATAATTTACAGTCTGCAATATAAAAACTAGGTGCTAAAACAGCACGTACTTTCTTGCCCATATTTTCACACACAATTTTGCCAAAAATACTCAAATTTTCAAAAAACCGTACATGATCTTATTTGAAAATCTATCTCTAAGGAATAGACTTCATTTAGGGGAAAACTCACTATCTTTAATATTTTTGTTGTAGGAAGACACCGAAAAAATTTTGAACTTTTTCAATTTTTGAAAAATCAGGGTTTTCATCGAAAATGAGACTTGCACCTTTCTCTTACACATCCTTTACACTATCCAACAACAAAATTTAATCAAAAATGATGGAGCCTTTTTTTAAAATTTTTATTTTGAAAATGTTCCAGAGGCTTCATGTAAAGTACCACTCAAAATTAAAATATCGATTTCAATTTCAAGAGGGCCGCGACATCAGCCATTAAGGAATATCAATTTTAGAGAAAATCAGGTGATTGGTTTAACCGCTAGCATTGTTCACAGAAACACCAACATTTGCCGTCAATCGATTTTTCGATATCAAGGCTCCACAGAACATGGATTCAGGCTACACCAATATTAGAGGACTTTTTTTCTTCTAAATTTAGCTACTGGAATTATCCACATTTTCGATAATACCGTGTTTTTCTGTCGAAAATTCATTGTTTTTTTTCATACAGCATTACATATCTTTCTCCCTACCAGTGCAGAAGCAGAAATCTTGCAGTTGGGTTTTCTGAAAATCTTATCTGGCTCTTTTTTTCTCTTTTTGTCATCTTTTTTAATAATTAGCTCCTTTCATCAGTTTATTCATTCAGCAAAAACGTCGATAATTTGTTCTTTATAGCGGTCGTTCCCATACAGTTAATTTAGGAGACACTTCTCCATAGCCAGTGTACTGAAATTACCGATTCTGTTATTTCCCATGGAGTTTCTCAGGAATATCTTTACTCTTTAATGTAATCATATTCCTTTCACATAATGCTGTAGATAAAGGTAGATAAATAAGTTAGACTAACAAGCTGTATCAAACTCTTGATAATATTTTCTAGATGAATTTGTCTAACATACTTCAGCAACAAATCTGCTGCCACATATTGGCATTATCAATGTATACATTTGCCAGTTCATTTCGAAGCTGCTTACTGTCAAAGAATGGATATTGTTTTATTAGGAAAGAAAACGTTTCTGAACAAAAGGACACTTTATAGGTGGAAAACTGCTTTTCGTCAAGATATAAAATGAAAGTTTTCAAAATCTTGAAACCTATAGTCCATCTGAGTCACTACTGCGTCAACAATTTTAAAAGAAACAATTTGAAATAATTCTGACCCTGAAAGTAAATAGTCATATCTGCTTTGAAGCAGATTTCGATAGTATCTTCATATCTAACATGGTATATTACTATGTATCTATTCTATTTCTATGTCTATTATTACTTGCCTCACGATTTCACATTGTTGAGCTAAAACTGCATTTTGATATCGTGAACCATTCACAAGTTATGGGACTGGCGCAGAGACAGTGCGACATTCTCTATAACACTAAATCTTTAGCTTCATTCATTGTTTCGTAAAGAAAACATGAGCAAAAATCACACAAACCGCATCAGGTGATGAGGTGAATTTGCCTGGCCAAGACATGACTGTGCATCGCAATACAAGTCCGTGCCTCCCAGGAGCCTAGCATCTCTGCCCATTGAATGCAAGTGAGAGGGAGATAGCACACGTCCTCTGCATGGCAGAGCCAGCCAGTGTCTATCCACTGGCAGGCACCTCGCTCAGCCACTGGCCCCATAAAGCATATCTCTGCGACCCTGCTAATTCCCTCATGCATAAGCGCGGAAAAGGAGTTGAAAACATTTATTTTCTTCAACGATTCAGTAAAAAATATTGCAAAAATAGCACACACAACTGCAGATATTGAAAAATAATTTGGGTAGCCTAAGGCTCCCAGATTACCCTTCAGCTTCGCCACTGTTCTCTACTCCGTAGCGAGAAAGTCAAAATTAGGGATGAATTTCCAAAATCCACAAAAATTTGAGATTTAAATACTCAAATATTCACCATATTTTTCCTTCTTTCTTTCTTTCTTTCTTTCTGTGTTTCTCTTTTCTGATACAAATCTCTGAAATTGCATTCTTTTAAAATCCTATTTAAATCTCAATCTCTAAGCTTTCAGATGTCTTACATTTCTATTTCTTTAGTTTACTTATTGCAAGTTTTCCTTGAAAATTTTTAACATATTAGAAAATAAAGAATATGTTATCAGACTTAATTATACTGCTGCCTAAGCAGGAATCTAACAGCTCATTTAGAATTATTTCAGATCAACAAATTTTCTTCTTTACACAATGTAGTCAAATTTATTATTATTATCATTATTATTATTATTATTATTATTATTATTATTACTATTATTATTATTATTATAATTTTATATTAAAGATTTGACAGGCAATAGATTTGAAAACTTTTTGGACATGGAGTGGCCTCAGATTTGAAGAAAATAATGTTACGTACTACTTGTAGAGAAATCTGTACCCTTATTTACTGGTAAAGTACGACACTCTAGTTTCACTGACCTTTGCTTTCATTATAAAACAAAAAACTTTAAAAAAAATTAAATTTAAAAAATTTAAGTTCAAAGTGTAGTAATTAATACAAAACTTATCAAAGCACTCTTATTTAAAACTTGTGAAATTTGTAAGAATGAAAATGTTTATTAAAAATAACTTATCCAATATAATTAAATTATGTTATATATGAACATGGAATTTATCTTACCAACTGAATTCCTGTTATTGACTATCTTTGTCACATTTGGCACTTCTGTTGCATTTACAAGAGGCAGAATATCAGTCTTTGCACGGTAAGTCATGGGAATTTTTCTAATAGTTGGTGGAGTGGTAGTAGCTGTGGTAATCGTTGATGCAGCAGCGAGTGTTGCAGGTATTGTTACAGGTATTGTCACAGTGGTTGTTGAAGTTGGTATAGTCATTGTTGGTGTTGTTGCAGAGGCTGCTGCAATACCTATTGCTGATGGATTTATTATTGTTCTTGTTGTTGCTGTTGTTGTTTTTGATCGCACAGCAGGTGTTTTTATTGGCACTGTTGTACCAATGGCTGGAGGTGATGCTACTGCTGGACGCTGAGTTGCAGCTAATGATGTTAAGATGCCTGGTGTTAATGTCTCATCAGATCCTGCTATTTCATTTTGGGTAGTCCAAGTGCTAGATGAATTGAAAGTCTGTTCATCTTGCAGAGTAACAAAGCAGTTTCCCTGAGAATCTGTTGAAGCAATTATCATTGGCTGAAAGCAACACAAACAACTTCAAAACGGCAGCAAAACAATTACAATTTTGAGGACAATTTTTTAATGATAATTAAAAATGTTATCACTATATCACTATTCCATAATTTTTTTTAATGTATAGATCTTTGGCCATAACACAGAGAAGCTAAAATTCTAGATTTCAAAATATTTATTCCTCTTATGTGCTCACCAATAGACATTTTTCATATATACTCAATATATGCAAAAGGGAAGAATACAAAGAAGAATGGAGGAAAAAAATTTACATTCACAATGAGTACAAATCGTGTTAACTAAAAGGTAAAAGTACATGATTTCTGTTCCTCTATGGGATACTAACTTTAGTAGCTATGCCCTCAAATACCTTCTTTAATCCCACATATGTTTTCTTTATGCAATTCTTCAATATCCGCTGGATGGAGGTTTTTTGTGACATTTTCCCACAATTTTCTTTAACTTACCCTTCAATTACACATAATAAAAAAATTACACTATTTCACTTTTGTGTTTATGAACATAAAATGCATAATTGCCTCTGAGAATACTGTAATTGTTGTTCCTTGTTTCCAAGAAATTATATGATATTCTGAAGTGAAGAGATTACAAGTTAATATGTTGATGATCTGTAATACTAATTGGAAGTTATAAGAGATATCCAGAGAAAAATTGTAAAGCAAAAATGGTTAGTTATTTACGGCGAAAATTTACCTCCCTTAAGCAGCCATTAACCATTTTGAAAGAAGGAAAATGGAAAGAAACAGAGGGAGAGAAAGAAAAAGAGAAAAGACATGGATCAATAAGAGGGTGGTCACTAACAAGGAGTTTCTCTAGAACGAGCAAGTATTTAGGTTTTCGGTGCATCACCTACTTTGGTCCTTAGTTCCGTGAGTGTAGTGTATGTTATAGCTGGGAGGTGGTAATGTTCCTCCTCCACCACAATGTGAAGTCTAATGCCAACATACACATTAGTTTGTAGGATTTTCCTTCTCCAGGTATCACTGGTTTAGGAGGCTCAGGGCATCAACTGATGTCATTGCAGTGTCTGTAACCGGGAGGTCCTAGGGTTTGAGTCCTGATGGCAGCAGGATTTTTGGCACTAATGATAGCAATGTCGAATTCAGCTGCTGGAAGAGAATTCTAACAGCTCGCTGTTCTAACAGTAGTTTTCTGTGGTTTCTCTGATCAACTCAGGCAAATGCTGGAGCAGTACCTTAACAAATGGGTCACAGACTGTATGTGATCTTTCCTTCCCCTTTCTTGTCCTATCCTCACCCCTTACTTACACACACTCACATGCACTACACTACCACACATGCCAGTGAGGAGCTTAGAGCTTGCCCCGCTGGTGGTCCCGGGGCAGTGTCCCACTGATGGGAGAAAACCCCACTAGTCGACGTGTAGGTTGGTGCCAGATCTTACCACCCAGCAGGGGAAGACAACTGCCACCTCCCAAAGAAAAAACATGCACTACACTTATGAGACTTTTAACCTTAGCAGTTGAAGCGCCAGGAATCACTATTCAATCAATTCTCGAGGTATCTACTCCAGTGGGGCACTGCCTCAGTCAAAGCAAACCAAACTCCCAATGAGCCGTACTGTAGTGTCAGTGTGTGTGCATGTCTCCGATTGTTAGTGATTCTGAGTGCATCAACTACCAAGGTCATTAGTCCCATTAGTGTAGTGCATGCTTTTTTTTCATCGGGAGATGGTCCCCCCACTGGATGGTGAAATCCGCAATGACCTACCGTCACCAAGAGGAGTTTCTCTCAACTAGGTATCTCCCACCACGGGGCACCACCCCAGTTGGGACAAGCTCTGAGATCCCAACTGGTCTCCCACATGTGTGGTAGTGTAGTGCATGTGTAAGGGGTGAGTATAGGATAGGATAAGGAAAAGGAAGGAAAGATTGTGCACGATCTGTGGCCCGTCTATTAGAGTACGTCTGGCATTCGCAAGGTGTTGATTGAAGAAACCACAGAAAACTACCTGAGCTACCTGAAACCACAGAGCAGCCAGCCACTAGAATTCTCCTCCAGACAGATACTGAATTTGCTGACAATCTAGTGATAAAAATTCTGTCGCTGTTGGGACTCAAACCTAGAACCACCTGGTCAGAGGCACTGCAGTGACATCAGTTGATGCACTGAGCCTCCTAAGCCAGTGATGATCAGAGAAACCATGGAAAACTACCAATTAGAGTAGTCGGCCGCTAGAATTCTCCTCCAGACAGCGACCGAATTTGACCTACCTGACCGGTTGGGGTTGAACCACTCAAGTCAAAAATCCTGCCACTGTCGGGACTCAAACCTAGGACCTTCCGGTCAGAGGCACTGAAGTGACATCAGTTGATGCACTGAGCCACCTCTCCTGGTGTGTGTGTGTGTGTGTGTGTGTGTGTGCTTGCATGCATATAAAGCAAGAACAGAACAAGGATAAGAAAGGGAAAATTGGACTCAACTATGGCTTGTTTGTTAGAGTACCAAACCAGCATTTGCTTGGTATTGATTGGAAAACTTTCAGAGGTAAACTACCAGTCTGAAAACCACTACTCTAAAGAATTCTGTGTTTGAGAGACATAAGCTCATTACTCATCTTCAAAAGAGACTTGCAGATACAACGAACCTTCCATGAGACTTGAAATCAAGTATACAGAACATTTCAGCAGAAGACCAGGGGAAGGGAGAGCCACAGTGAGGGTGGCGATGGCAACGACAACCACAGGAACAAGAAGAGGAAGGCAAAGGAAAAGGAGGAGAAGACGAAGAAGATGAAGAAGAAGACGAAGGAGATGAAGAAGCAACAAGAAGTTCCAAATGATTGAATGACCAAGTGAAAAACTAGTGCAACATGCCCCTACGGAAAAAAAGAAAAGAAGGGGAAGGAGAAAAAGGAGAGAAGAGAGAAGGAGAAAAGAAAAACAGCATACATGTGCATAGCCTGCAGAAAACCAATTTGCTTAGAATGAAGTAGGAAACTATGCCTTTACTGAGCACAAGTCAATAGGGACTAAAAGAAAAATCTCATGGATCTATAATTCACATTTTCCTTTTTCTACCATTTCATGTTTTCAACAACTTCAATGTTATTACCCCTGAAATATATTTCAGGATACTCTAAAGAAATAAAATAATTGTACTGAAATATATCTATTAGTCTAATAGTTATTTTATCTCTATTTTACACATTCAACGGCCAATAACAAATGGTAGTCTTCAAGACAGTGTCTCTCTGCATTATAAAAAAACATGTTTTCAAGTGTTAAACATGATAATAACAATGTTATACTCAAACAAAATTTAGATACTTCCACCTTTGCTAATCATTTGATTAAATTTATCCATTCCTTTGATGCTAAGTATAACTTTAAACTAGTCTACAAAGGCAAAAAAGTGAAAATTTTGGAAAATTTGGAAATTTTAAAACGTTTCAAAAATTCTGACAATGGTAATATTAACCCTTAACTGGTACAATAGGGTGCACGAACCCTTGCAATTCTCTTCTTTTGTAGAACTTGTGCTATCTTCAAAAGAGATTAATAATCTTGTCTACCTTTAACACGTGTGGTTACCAGTGTTCACATAGAGTGGCTTATCAGAGGCTCTCATCTTCTTCAAATGGCAGCTGATGGTATGGGAGGGGGGGGAGTGACCACAGACATACACGCGTCACACAGGGGGGGGGGGGGCATACACACAGATGCGTCAAGATTCTTGCTTTTGGAAATTCATAAACTAATACATATTTAATTTCAGAAATATAATAACATATTTCTCTGATACTTTAGATGTACATTTTTCTTCACTGTGTGTGTGTGAGTGTGTGCGTGTGTGTGTGTGCGTGTGTGAATTTGAGTCTTGATGAGAAATATAATTTTAACAGAATTTAATGATTAATAGATGTGGTATTTTTCATAATGAAGCCAGCCCATCAAGATCTGGTATTATTGGAAATGAAAGGAATTTCAAGAAGTTGAATAATTTCATGACTGATGTATTACATTGAGTAATGTGGCTAGTGACTAATGATGTAGACATTGATTCAGATAATAAACAAATAATAGTTATGTTGCCACAATTCTGAACATCTTTGTGCTTCTGCAGTGTCATTGTTTGAAATATATAATAAGAATAATAAGAAGAAAAAAATTCCAGTCTGTATAAAATGGTAGCTTGTTAATAAAAAAATCGTCACAAGAGGAGAAATGACCATATAAAGCATTATAGGTTTATTATAGTGAAAAAATCTCCAACCACTAGGAGTTAGGGATAGCATTATAGTTTATTATTAATATTTCACCTTATACAGATTTGTTTGGATATTTTATTAGGTAATAATCATTAGGAATTATCTTTGAAGGTAAGGAATCTGATAACTTTAGCTTCAATACAAAATACAGAAAATATTGATAAAAATATCAAGGGGTCTTGCAGACCCCATTGTACCAGATACATCCGAAAAATTATTGTACCAATTAAGGGTTCAATGCTGTTATTTCATCTTGTTTCCTAGTAATATAGCACAAAGATCTCTCTTCTCCTCTTCTTTCTCTTTGAACTCCACAAGTTCTTATTTTTGTCATAGATAGAAATAAAAATTTAATAGTCATTTAATATATTTCATTTTATTTCAATTACTTAACAATTTAATGAATCTAAATTAATTTAATACAGTACTTTCAAACATTATTACGAACAAGAGCTAGTTCATACAAAATAAAAGATACTCTACTTTCAAAAGTACCATAATATACAAAAAAATTGAATACACTGTTGGGCCTATAATTTAAGGCAAACTCAACTTGGTTGTTTTATGAAACAGAAAAATTTCATGCAGTAAGTATATTATCTTTCAGTTACCAGGCAAATTATTACATAATGACAAAGAGAACTATTCAAATTACCTGTATGGCACTATCAAGATTTGCTGAAGAGAGAGATTCATCAATCTGTATTGTTTGAATGTCTTCATTTTCAGAGAACACAGTGTCAACGGGAAGCTGGAAAAATTACAGTTTATTTTTAATCATATAGAATAACTTAATAATTCATATCAACACAAAACTGTGTATTAGGTTTCATGTGCATTTTTTTTTACAAACATAGAGGTCACCTAATTTTTCCCATGAAGACATTGCGTAATAATAATGATATAATAATTTTTATTTATTTATAAACGGACTCTCGTCCATGTACATAAACTATGTTATACATAAAGTATTAACACACTAGTAGAATAACAGAAAAATATAATTTCAGTAACATAAAAGCTAATAGTACATTAACCAAAGATATAAGTCTTTCATTTGGCTTCACACATAAATTTTGAATTTCTATGTTTCCATATACTGAGATTATAAGCATTCACTAGCTAACACATACGTGAAAGTGGGTTGTTTGACATATAGGATAGTAGATCGGAATTGAAAAAACAGTATTTCGCCTTGAATTGTTCAAGTACAATTGGGCAGTCAATATTACCATTAACTAGTTTATGTAAGTAAATGAGATCATTCTATTCTCTTTGAGAGGACAATGAAGGTATATCACGAACTGTTGAGATAGTACAATAATCATGATCTATATATGGATCAGGTAGATTTAACTGAGTTGCCGCTATTCTAAAAAACTTATGCTGGGCGGATTCCTACTTATGAGCATTAACTTCAAAGAGAGGAGACCAGACTCCTGAGGAAAACCTCAAAATAGGTTTGACCAACATCAAATATAACCTTTTCAAATTGTGTACATTGAAATTCATTGCACGTTCTTCTCACAAACCTCAGCAGCTGATTGACTTTATTTCTTGTACAGTGGATATGTTCCGAAAATGACATCTTAGAATTGAAAATAGCGCCTAGGTCTATGATAGAATCCACTATTTATATAACAAAAAATAATAATACAAATAAAAAGAGGATAACTCGACACATGTCTGTTAAAACAGACATATATCAAGTTATCCTCTTATGCTTCATATTGTTATTATATCCAAAATAAAGATAAAATGTCTTAGGTTTTACATAAATTAAAACATGAGCACCAGTCTTTGACACTATTCTTACTTCCACTAAACATTATTACATAATTAATTTCATTTTAATAATACAACAATTTAGTAAAATAACTTTCTAGTGATAAAGAATTAACCCATTAACGCCCAAGGAAAATGTACGTTTTTTTGATATGAAGTTTCATTTGTATAATCAAAACACACACAAAACACAGGAAATTAGCATACAAATTTTAAAACTAAAGAAAGAACTGAAATGAAGGGGTGTACCCAAGCGAGTACAACGGACAGATCAATGGTGAAAATGTCCAAGGCATGGTCTTTCGACACAAAGTGTTTTCAGGCATTTCTCGCAACGCCAACGAACTCACTTATGGCAGACAACACACCTTAATGGATTAACAATCCTTTCAGGATTGTGCCCATTATTTTATAGCATTAGGCTTTCTACCATTGATGATGATGATGATGGGTGACTTCTCTTGGCATTGTGATGCAAATAAGCCCTTGCTATATTTCTTTTGAAAGACAGTTGATCCAGACAATCTGTTTCGGTTCTAGTTAGTACATGCAGACGCCATGCATTAGCAATGGCCAAAGCCACTAAATAAGTAAAAATGATCCACCACCATTTTTTACCTTTTATTGATGTACGGTACGTACTGATAGATTGGTCCATTTGGTCTCCCCACCCATTTCTTTGTTATTGGTTTGGAACACATGTGGTATATTTACATCAATCTTTTGCCTTTTTTCACTACACCCCGCTTTACTTTTCCTAAAGGTTCAATATTGTCAATTTGTTTCCATGGTACAAACATTATTCTCTTTCCAACGTACAAACAAGATCTCATTTGTTATGTCCAAGCAATAATCATAATCAGCTCTCATGGTAGATTTCTTCTTTATTTGTTTGACTGAAATCAAAGGGCATTTTTTTGTACGGTTCTCCCTCACAGTTCCTGTAGCTCTAAAGCCCATTTTCGCCAAGTCATTTAGCAAATCATAACTTGTAAAAAAATTGTCAAAGAACATGTGTTCCTTTGGGTTTATTGGCAATTTCTGTAACACAGTTTTCACTACTCTAAAACCAAGTGTATCTTTAGAAACTTCAAATGATTTTCCACAATATACATCAAATGAATAGCAATATCCATTAGAAGCATTAACACCCCAATTGCGATACCCTAATCGCATGGGTTTTCCCTTAATGAATTGTTTAGCGGGTTGATGGCAAGTACTTTATCAATTCATCAATTGATAAATTTTTGTGAAACACTCCCCATTGGCAAGAATTCTGTTCTAAAAGGTCAAATAAAGGGCAAACTTTAAACATTTTGTCATTAGACGTCGCAGCAAGAGTATTGTCCGCAAAATGCAGGTTTCTCTTGATCTCGAGAAAACGATTTCTTGACATACAATTTGCTACAATTTGAACACCAATGTCGTCATCCAAACTCCAATATGCCCATTCAGTTGGCAATCTGTGATAACCAGATAGCAGTAAAATTCCTAGAAATCCTTTGAAGTCATCTTTGCTCAAATCAAAAGTGTGTCTGTTTTTCTGGCCTGCGTATAATATGCTGTTTTGAACAATCAAATCAACAATGTTGTCAAAAAAATCAAAAAAATTTTCAAATAACATAAGTGGAGTTAAAGTTTTAAGAGCATCAATTATAGAATTACATCTGTCTTCAATGACTTCCGTTACTTCTTGTGTAGTAGAGTAAATGGGCAACATTTTCCTCCAAGAAGGAACATTATCAACAATTGGTGGCCACATATCAATGGAAGTCAGTGTTGTAAGTGGCTCGTCGTCACTGCTTTCCCAATCTGATTCGTTTTGTAACCGACTTAACTACTTCTACAGTACCAGGAATGTCTCGTGGATGTGTAGAAGACACCAAATCATCGACGTTCTCATCATTCATCACCGAATCATCGACTTCCTCATCAGTTACAGCATCAGGTTCAGGTGGACATATAATAAGGTCATATTCCTTGTTGGAGTCATCACTTTAGTCCATAATAGAACTAATGGCTTCTTCAAGACCTCAATAATTATCAGCCGCAGTAAATACTTTCTTGTGTGCCATAATAATTCAATCAACTCAGAAAGCAATTAGTAAAATATTTTATGTATTCGCCCACTGTATATGCCTGGGTACAGCACGAAAGAGATGTCTATATTTTCGTTTTATTCTAAATATAATCTGACCTAAACCCATACACTAAACAATTTGAGTATTTAACATTATTATACCTGAAATCACCCCATTGTTACACAAAAAAGTTAAAAATCAAATAATTAATAGCTCACCTGTGCAGTCAATAAGCAACCAGCAACGACAATAAAATCATTATTTGTAACGTGGATCTGTCAGAATTTCAATTCAATATATACATCTAACGACATGTTACTAAATTAATCAACCTTTTGAAAAATTAAACTAATGTGTGCGCCAGAAGTAGGTCATGAACTAGTGTACCTGTGCAAGTTCAGAGGGCATTAATGGGTTAAATAGCTATCACATATCATTTCACACAGTAACTCTGCAATAGAATTTTGCACATGTGAACACTATTTTCCTATTTATTACTGTATAACAAAACTTTTTACCAAATGACTTATGAGAAGCAAACCCTTCTTATTGTATCTATATAACACATGCTAACTTTCATCTACAAATATAACATTACTATGATGATTAATACACCCTTAATGAAACAACAAATTATGAAAAGTGTCCCTAACTGGATCGAAGTCAAAGACTAGTACACTTTATTTTTGTTCCTAATTAATGTCTTTCAGAATAATGAAACTCTTTTAAGAGTGTAAGATTCTGAGTGACCTAATCATGAAAATCTATACAATGTTTCCTAAAGAAAAAATTTCACAATAAATATGAATTATATAATGACTCTGGATATTCTATTCAGCAGTCAAACAATTCAGTCAATCAGCTTCAGTATTTCTGAAGCTGATTCTGTATTATAATCTATAATTTTTTTTACAGTATTGTTAACCCTCGCATGGCCAAGCACGATATTGAAACTCAACTGTTAGTGTGGGGGACTCAAGTGACCCCTTCGAAAAGTTGTTACTAAAAAAAGCTGTAAGGTAGCAAGAGAAAATGAAGGAGCAAGTAGAAGGATAACTAGTCAAAAATTTAACAAATTATTTTGCCATTTTGGTTGCTTTCGTTAACCTGGAGCATCGTATAATCACAAGTTACTGTATTTACATTCAAATTAGGCAGCACTTTTGTAACACACTCAAGAAACCTGTTAACTTGTAAAAAAGCCATCTTTCTTTTCATTTTTACCTTGCAACAACTTTGATTTACATTGGATTCACATTTGAATGACTAAAAACCCTTTTTTAATAAATTTGTTTATGTAAACACTTCATTTGGTGAGATTACATTCACTTGATTAGACATTTTCTTTTAAAGATGAGAAATTTTACAACAATTTGGGGAGAATTGTTCTTTGAAGATACAGGGCAATATAAACCTTCATTCCAAGTTGATGGACAGAGGGATGTTTTGCTGTAAACAAATTTTTTGGTATCAAGAGCCCACGAACGGGTTTCTGATTACACAACATTGGAGGAAGTACAGTACAACCCCATTTTCAGGTTTTCCCAGCATTTCTTGTTGATCCCGCCGTTAGATCCCGAGCCGGCGGCGCTAGCCGAATGCGTTTACTACGCTCCGTGAAGTCACAAAGGTTAAGTGCATTCGAGACTCGCGGGTTCGTGGTTGGGTGACCGGCCAGGAACCCCGGGATCTAACGGCGTTGAGCTCCTGGCCGAAGGGATAAAAGGCACTGACTGACTGCGATGTGACGAGACTTGACAAATATTAAAAGTAAAAGCACATTAATGGAGGATTACTCCCCAGTGCAAAGCGCTCAACGCCCCAGGGGCTTGGAGACACATTGCGTCAAGGTGTAGACGCAACAAATTAAAATAAATAAATAAATAAATAAATAAATAAAATAAAAAAATCCCATGAATATTCGTATATTCATAATGTTATAAATACCCTGCTTTTACAATAGCATAATTTGAATTTTCCCCCAATTTACAACAGTCTGCTTGTCACAATACCATCTGGAAAGCACTTCATGTTGCGCACAACCATTATTTTATAAAGCTTAAGTTTGGTTTCTTTTCGAGCTTTCTTTCCCAATGTTCGTTTTATGGTGCCACAGATAGCCAGAAATTTAGATATTTTTCATTGCACATCGTCATTAAGATATGTTATGTTGCATCCTAAATATTGGAAGTTGGATACTTGTGTGATAGCGATGTTGTTAATTATTATTTTTGTTTCTATGAGATGTTTACCTCTGAAAGCCATAGTCTTACTTTTGTTGATTGATATTTTACAATTATAGTCCATTGCCCTCTTTTGTAATTTAAATGTTAACTTCTGGAGGTCATCTTCACAATAAGTGACCAAACTATATTATCTGCAAACAAGAGCATGTTGATTTTAGTATTATTCCTTTTGAAATTCCTTCCTTGTGTAAATTGTTCATCCATTCTGAGAGAAGTGCGTCGATATATATTAAACAATGTAGGTGATAGTGGGCACTCTTGTCTTACCCCTTGATTTATTTTAAAATACTCTCTTCTCTTTGTATTTGGAAGATTCACATATATGAGAGTTTCTTCATACATATTATCTCTATTAATTTTCTGGGTGATCCTTTCTTTTCCATGCTGGTCCAGAGTGTATGCCTTTCTACTATGTCAAATGCCTTTTCCAGGTCTATGAATAAAAGGTGTGTCTCTAGGTTCATTTCTCAATGTTTCTAAATGATCAGTTTGGGGGTGAATACTCCATCTATACAGGATCTTCCCTTTCTGAAACCATTTTGTTCTTCAAGAAAAATATGTTCGACAATTGCTAGGACCCTCTTGGTTATTATTTTAGCATATATTTTGTAGCTAGTATATTACAAGCTAATGCTTCTATTGTTGGTGCAATTATTACAGTCTCCTTTCATATAGATAGGGGTAAACATTCCTTGCTTCCACTCTAATGGTAGATGATGACCAGCACATATTTAAAAGATGCAGGAGTCGGAATTTAGCAAGGGTACCACCATACTTAAATAGCTCTAAATTTATTTAATTCGGTTTGCAAGCTTTTCTAAATTTCATTGTTGCAATTGCTACCTCTAGCTCATCTATTGTTAACAGGTCTGTTTTGATTTCTTGTCTGATGGTTTTTCTTCATGGACATTTCATCGTACCATAAATTTTGGAAATGTTCTTTCCATTCTTCCTCTTTTATATTGTTTGAGATGTATGCTCCCTCTTTCTCTCCTTTATTCAGAAATTTTAAAATTTTGTATGCTGATCGCTGTCCTCCATGTATGTAATGTTCTAAGTCTGAGACAAATTTTTTCCCAGGATTGTTGTTGGGCGTGTCGAACTATCTTTTTTGCTAGATTTTGTGTCCTATTGCATTATATTTTGGCTTCTTTGGACTTACTTTGCAGGAATCGTAAGAAGGCATTCTACTTTCCTTTTATAATTGTTTCAATTTCTTCATTCCAGATTTTCAAACCTCTTCTCTTGTACTTCTTTTTCCTTGTACCTAACGCTTCCAAAGCAGCTTTCGTAACACAATATTTAATATTATTCTATTCCTCGTCAATATTTTCATTCGTTATTTTCTGCAACAAATACTGTGTTAATCTTTTTTGGTAGAGATTTTGAATTCCTTTGTCTTTTAGCAAGTGCACTTTAAACGTTTTAGAAGCACTACCATTAAAACATTCCCGTTTCATAGTTTTAACCCATCTTTCTGGTAATCATAATACTCACATCAAAACTTCTAAAAACTTGTGTATCTGTCACCCATGGTACCATCTTTTGATTTACTACGAAGTAGTCTATAATCGTTCTTAAGCCTCTGGCAGCTCACATGTATATTTGTGGATGTCTTTCTTTCGGAAGAAACTGTTCGTTATTCGTAGTTTATTGAAGGTTGCAAAAGATTGAGTTCACCATTTTCATTTTGTCTGTTCACCTTCAGTCCCAATTACATTCTTAATTGGTTTGTCACCAATTCTGGCGTTGAAGTTGCCGCTCAGAAGTAAGTAATCATTGGGGTTTGTTTTGTCGATAATCTTCTGTAGTTCTTTGGAAAATTTGCTAGTTTCTGCTATTCTTCCTTCTTCTGGTGCATACACTCCAATAATAGTTAGAAATCTCCTTTTTATTTTCATTCTGATAGAAAGGATTCTTTCTGACACAAATGTATAACTGTGTATATTTTTCCTCCATTTATTGTCTATAATCATGGCAAATTCCACTGCCATTCTTTTGGTTTGTTCTACTGCATGATATATAAGTAAGTGGTCATCTATATCTTTCAAACCTATTAATTTCTTTTCTGTTTCCGTGATAACCATGATGTTTGTTTTCTTTCTTTTCATTCCCTCCAGAAGTTCAGCTTCTTTGTTGTTAAGGCCTTTAATATTCCATGTTCCTATTAAAAGATGTACCATTTTCTTGCCAAGTTTGTCATCATGTCGGTTCGGCTTATTACAACTTTGCTTATCAGTAAGTTAATATGTCCCCTGGCCGCGTTAAGGGTGCTGCGTAGGGTTAGCATGGTGGTTGGAGCTGCCAACCTTGCTGTATCCAGCCTGCAGGATTTCTTTAGGGTTTTTTCCCCTAGAAGAACTGGTGGCTCTAAGCCTGAAGAGCTCCTTCTGCCCTTTGTTTTCTGTTAGGGTCTTCCTTCCCTTAGTCCAGTATTCACGTTTTAAGGCACCGGAGACTCGCCCTCACCCTTCTCTCATTAGCTATTCTCGAGTTTTACCTCAGAGAGCACCCAGGGGCCACTACAAGGAGGAGACTGGGCTTGCTGACCATATTCCAATCTTGACCGCTGTTCTCAAAGCTCTTCGGTCGGAGTACCCCATTATAGGGGGGCATCTCTGGCATTTAATGGAATACGCCTATGGGCATTGGCCTACCCCACCAGGGCCCAGGTCAACCTTCGACCCCCTTTAAAGAAGGTAGAGAAATATAAGGTCTGTCACACGAGCATTGTGTTGATGTACGTCAACTAAGCTGATAACGCCAGCTGCATTGATGCCTGCACATACGAGTTACTTAACAAGCATGTTAGATTAATACTATCTTAAGTGAATGACACGAGCGCTGTTGTCAAAACTAGTCACCTAGCGGGTGTCGTGCATGGAAAGCTAGTAAACGTGCTTCATCTCAACATATATTTCATTGTCAAAGGCTACCAGCAGTGGATTGTGGCGACTCATGGAAGTATCACTGCGACATTTACAATTCACAATGTTTTGGTGTTAATATGCCTTCGATTTTCAAAAGCGTAAATTTTGGTCAGATTTCTACTTGATCTTGTAATATTGTTTATGTATCTAATACTGCATATTAAAACATATTATCTTGATTCTATGTATTATACATACATTATACTGTACTAACAGTTTCGACAAAAAAACATCATTTTCCCTCACTTACACTTCCCACAATTTACACCATTTTCCCTATGGTCTCATGAAAAGTGTAAAAGAGGGGTTTTACTGTAATTTGCTAATTGTACGAGCAAGATTTATCCACATTTCCAATAACAGACAGATGCAATAAGGGGTTTTCTGTTAAAAAATCATCACTTGCTGCTGCAACATTACAATACTATTTCTTTACTATGTAAGAATGTAGTTGGTGAAAAAAGGTTGAGGTTTTCAGGATATGCAATCCAAACAAATTATCGCAACACACACTATATTCTTGCATAGCTCCCATGCAATGCATCCCAGACCCTTAAAACCAGGCTTTTGTGTCCTAAAGAAACAAATTTTGTAGGGATAGGCAAGTTCTAGGAAACACAAACTTTGTGGGAGATGAGTGGGGAAATGATGAGGGACAGGAGAGGGCATGGGGAAATAACAAGGATCAGGTGTTGCCTGAATTTTCTTAAGCAGTATTTTCTATAATATGAGATATTTTTGAGCTTTCTTAAACGTCTATGGAGATTTGGTTCTTTTGGGGTTCTCCCACTCCATAGCATGAGTGGTTAGAAAAATTGCAAAAAGATCCGAAATCTACGTAAAATTAAATTGACGTGAAAAAACAAAAATTATGTTTCAAGATAAAGTTAAATGGACTGTTTGATTTTCTATGCAATTTAAACTTGATGCCTAGCAGTATTAGAAAGGCTACTGAGCCTGTAACACACAGTTCAGCAGCTGGCTGTTCAAAATTGGGGTCTACGATGAAGTAATTTTCACATTTAAAACAATTATTTATGAAGTGCAGTTTTCACATGGGTTGAACTAGAATATCACTAATTACAGTGATATTCAATGTAAAAAATTACCTACGGTTAAAAGGTAGAATAAAATGACAAAAGCTTCTTTAAGCCAGAGACCATGAACGGAATTTGTTTATATGGAATGAAAATCTACTGTAAATCAGTGATGCAGTTCTGAAAATGACACTGTCTTATTGTTGAAGTCCACAGCCAGTTTGCAATAATACCTTCACCTTCTTTCGGATGAAACTTCCGCTTGGGGAATCAAAGTGTGACCATCTCGAGGTGCAGAGCAAAGTCACTCGCCTTTCACCAAGGAGATCCGGGTTCGATTCCCGTCGAATCTCATGAGAAATTTGTTCCAACAAACGAGTTTGGCTGCTTCATAAGGGCTAGTCCAACCCCTGTGAAGTGTCCTAAACCCTACCCCTATCCTTATTCCTTCCCAATTCTGGCCGCTGGGTAGTGACACAGGAGCGTGTGGTGGGAGGCATGTACATGGAGATGCTACCTGGTGGTCCTCTTGACAACAGACCGCGACGAGACATGACAGACAGAAATATCTACAGTAACGGAGGATTACTCCAGATTTAATGTAGAAAGTAACGGATGATTACTCCAATAGCGCTCAACACCCAAGAAGGGGTTAGAAGACGCGTTGCGTCATTAGTTGACACCAAGTGAATCAATGAGAATGCATGCTCTCACACACTGTTGAAATGTCTAGTTGAGATTGTAAGCATTGACATCTACAATGTAACAAGCTGTATCAATTAATTTTTGAATCATTGTTGTGTCTTCTTATACATTTTTTCTGTCTTCTTAAGCAGGAAATCTAGCTTTCAGGAAATTGCTGATGCTGTTACTTCTGTCAAAATATTTTTACCCAGGAAATGTGTTCTAAAAAAATGAGTTCCTTAATCAGAATTTTGTGAAACATGTCATTCTCATTATGTCATGATACCTGTTGTTTGCAGGGTATCTTCAAATTTTCACCGATTCTTTGGTTGAGACACTGAGAAACTGGAGAGAATTTAGTGTTCATAATGCTTGTACCTAGATGTGATGAAACAAAAAAGAAACAGCAGTATTTTTCTTGATAAGTGCATCATTTTTCTGTTCAGGTGAAACCACTCCATGATTAGATTTTGAATGTATCCAACTGGTCATAACATATAACATAGGAAAAGTCATTTCAATTAAAACATACAATACTTACGAATATAAACTTTACAAATACAATTGTTTAGCAAGTACACATACACATACACACACACACAATGCAAATGCATGAACAGTAGAAACTACAATCATACAATGAAATGCATACAAATATCCCTACATTCTTTATACAATATAATTAAAAAACGGAAACTTAAATGTACAATAGAAAAATACTTAACAAGACAGTATGAAAGCAAACATCATATAAGCATTCTTTTACTCTATTGATGACATGAAGTACAAACATGTCCACACATGGTCATTTTTGAGTTAGTATCATTTTTGGAGACCTCTTGTTCATAACTACCTCATGAACACAGATTATAAGAGGGATCACACTTCATTCCAGAAAGTAAACATCACTCCATTAGCAACTACACCTTTAAACTTTCAAGCTTACTGTTTTGAAACTAGGAACTCTGTACATCTTAGTGTAGGATTATTTATATATCAATGACTTATACATGAATCTCATTTAACATTCAATGAGGCTGAAATTAGTCAAATAGCAAGTTTTGTTATCCAAATCAGTAAGTTAGGAAAAAAAGTAAGCAGCATTTATAAGAAAAAAATTATTGAATTTTTTAAGTAGTAATACTAATTATTGAAGAAAACCACTTTTATAACTATATTAATTCTAACACTTCTTAACGTCAATCCCAAATGAAAATAAGGTCCAAAACACAATCCACAATTATGTTTTTATTTGTATATATTAAAACATAATATATTTAAATTTTCATTTATCTGAGGGCTTGTTTCAAACCCAGAAATCTCCACTTTCTTCTGAAAATTAGTTATTGGTCTTAGGTCAATCTTGCTTTTGGTCCATTTCAGTTTCTTACAATTCCATGAAAAGCTTTGAATTGAAATTAAAATTAAAAGTGAAAATTGAAATGAATATTAAAGACAGCAATCTTTCAAAAATTGATTGTGTCAGAGTTAACAATTTTCTAAACTACTTATTATATATACCAAATTGTTACTGCCGAAATACAGAATTATTAAATATTTACAGTAATAAAAAAACCATAATACAAGCAACTATACTCTGATTAAAATGTAGTGCAAATTGTCTTTTGATTGTCTGGGACACAGTTATCCAGTAACAGCTTTCTATTGGATAAATACTTCCCAGCTGATCGCTGTCAGTTCACTTTACATTTAAATCAGAGCATAACATATATTAACTAATAGTATAAACAATACAAAGAAACTATCTTAATTTTTAAGTAGAGCTTCTGCTAACAGGTTCTTTTACAGAATAAAAACAAATGTCCAGCAGGAAATTGTGAACCATTGCATGAATTGTGAACTATTGTATCTTGCGTGTTTAAGGCTAAATGTACTGACACTAGTTAAATTTCTTGCCACCATGTAGCAGCACCAAAATAAGCCAAAATTACTTTATTAATAACGTATGAACAAATGACTCAATTTTCAATCAATAAACGGTATTTGATTAGTATTTAATATAGAATTTACACTATGAAGCAGTTTTGAAAAAAAAATTGAAAAATGAGTTTTGGAAATTTTGTTTGGAATAGTTTCGGGAACAAATTAAAAAATGTGGCTTATAGCATGATGGCAAAGTGCTTCCTGAATCCAACACTGCATCAATCATCCAAATTGGATGAATAGGTCCATTGTGAAGTGAAATTTGGCAAAATATAATGTCTCTCCTGCCATGCCGCACCACCACCACTGCCACCATGTGGGTGTGCCCCCTCCAGGAGACTCTGAGCACGGAACGTGCACCTCAGAGCCAGAAGCCGGCATGGAAACATTCTGTAAGAGGTAGGAGGAGCGCGCTGGGAGCGAGGCAAGCAAGCGTCTCGTGGTCTGACTGGGTTCCAAAAGTTCTCTCGTGCTCATACTGGGATCCGAAAGATAATGCTTTTGCTATATTCTGCATCACAACATTAGTTTTACTTTCTCATATACGTACATATATACTGAGAAACTTTTGTAGTATAGAGAAAGTTATGTAATGCTGCGGAAATTTCTGGATATCAATGGAAATGCATGTTTTGGGGTCCCCTGATACCGAAAAAGTGATCCGAAAAACAGGTGCGTCAGTCTGTCTAACCATCTGTGAACAATACTTGCGCCTAAGCTATTCCTAGAATTTTTCAAAAATGAATATTCCCTGCCATTTCCTGTCTCAAAGCTTAGCGAGTTTGAAAAAGATTCTCTAAGAGGTTATTATAAGAATAGATTGAAATACAAGAGAAAAAAGTTACAAAAGTTTAAATTTTCCTCGGTCTCTCCTCACAACTACAATATTGAAGTTAGAGTTTTTGTTTTTCATATGAAAATTAAAGCAGCTGAGCAGTAGAAAAGATCAGTGAATCTCATGGATTTGATATAGATGTTACACAGTACAACAACAGCTATAATACTGTCCCCATGGATCAAGCAGCTGCTTCTCTTTGAGATCTTATTATGACACCCAGCAAGAAAATGGCAATGATGGTCAGAAAGTACGTGAACAACAAGAAGCAAATTACATGCCAACAATCTACACGTTTTTAATGCCAACGTGTTTTCTAATGCTTTAAAGAGTGTAAAGGGGCTGGACATTTTCGCCGTAAATAAAAATTTAACTGAATGCCATGAACAATTGTGTAGTGAGATAATATGTAGACGAGTGCCATTCAGCAAATGCAAAATAGTTGAGACTGACAGGTGTGTAATGCTCTAATGGCAAAAAAATGTTGTGGGATGCATTTATGCACTTTTAAAGCATTGAATTGTAATAAAATATTAATATAGAGCCATGCATTGTAATGTATTTATTCATGATGCGAAGATTAGTTTTCTAGCAGTAAAAGTGTTCAAATGCCTGCATCTAAGACGGAACAAAACTGGAATCCTGTCTTTTTTGTTTCGAACAAGTTTCCCTGCATTTTATAAATGACTCCCGCACTGCCATACCGTGATGCAGCGGTGATCCTCAGTGATGTGTCGAGGGTAGGATGCGACACTGATAAACTAGTGAGATATTAAAAACAGTGAATACAGTGTAAAATTGGAACAAATGCTGTTTAAATGAGTGAATGCTGGGAAGATTTTATATTGTTCTTATCTATATTACAAATTTCCATTGTGTGCAAAAATTGAAAGAAAACTATCCAGACTACTGTCATGTGACAGGTGTCTATAGTTCCGTTAAAAATCCACCGGGAGCAGTAGCTCAGTGCATCAACTGAGGTCAATACAGCACAATGCCGGGAGGTCCTAGGTTCAAGTCCTGACGGCGGCAGGATTTTCGACACTAGCTTTACAGCTAGGTCTAATTCAGTCGCTGTCTGGAAGAGATTCTAGCGGCCAGCTGCTCTGATCGGTAGTTTTCCGTGGTTTCTCCAATCAACACCAGGCGAATGCCGGAGCAGTACCCTTACAAACGAGCCACAGACCGTGCGCGATCTTTCCTTCCTCTTCTTTGTCCTATTCTCTCCCTTTACACACCCACACACACCCTAACATGCACTACACTACCACATATTCCGAGAGTCTGGTCGGGAGCTTAGAGCTTGTCCCGGCTGGGGCGGTGCCGCGCTGGTGGGAGATTCCTGGTTAGGGGACAACCCCACTAGCCGATGGTAGGGCGGTGCTGGATCTCGCCATCCAGCGGGAGAAGATCACCGCCATATCTCGGGGGGGGGGGATGCACTACACTTACAGGACTAATCTAAGCTGTTGACATGCCTGGAATCACCAATCACCCCCAACCCATTAAAAATCCAAGAATGCAGGAACAATACAAACACAATAAGACAGTTTTGATTTTGACTGAAAAATGCAAATACTGTATTTACCCAAATACGAGGCAAGGTTTTTTTCCTAAATATCTAAAGTCGAAAAATGTGGGGTCATCTTATGTTCGCAGATTAAACCTAGTCGGTTAGGGTTTATAACTTTACATTGCTATTCCATGTCACAAAACTCGTAAATTTTGATGTAACAATAAATTGTAAAGATGGTAAAAATATCTACAAATGACATTTCATTAAAATCTGCCACCTAGTAATTACTAGGAGGCGGATTTTAATGAAATATAATTTTTTTCTGTTCACTTTGGAACAATGCTGTTTAGTGTTGAAACTAATTATATGTTATGACAAAAGGAAATGACTCATTTTCATGCGTCATTTTTTTTGCATTTTTTGTCAATTTCGACTAATAAGTTATTTTTACTTTTTCCCATAATGCATATTTCACTCATTTCATTGATTTTAATATTTTAATAGTACTTGCTACAAATAATATCTACAGGATTCAACAAATGTTCTCCAAAGAATACCTGAGTAGCCTATTTGATTTCTTCGCTCAGAAATTTGTAATGCCAGCCATTGTATGTAATTTACGGTTACTATGACGCCTATCAGTGCCATTGTTGGTTCGTCCGATTTCGGGATAACTAAGGAGAGAACAGTCCAAACCAAAAGTTTACAAGATGAACTTGAAGGAATAGAAGCAGCCTCGATTACATCAGTAACGTATGTAGCTTTAGTTGTTCATCCAAACCGATGTTGATTACATTTTACGTCATTTTTCTTTGCATTTACGGCTTTTAAAACATTTTAAGAGCATGTTATTGATCATTTCTGGCGATGTTTTATGTCATCAAAATCTGTCCCCTAGTAAATACATTCACGGTTGTATTCTTGGCATCCACCACGAATTTAACGAGAATTGAGACCAATATTTTTTAATAGGCTGGTAAAGAGAGAATTTCAAATGAATGGCATCACAATGAAACGTAACGTGAAAATGAATGCCGAGATTTTGTTGCATGATGCAGGTTCGACGAGATCGCGTGGAATCTCGGTTCAACTCTTGGCGAATTTGCGCTCTGAACTGTTACAGAAACAGGGGACATCAACAATTGAGGGAGATATAGAAAATCAGGTGACACAGAAGGGAACGTTCTTAGGTAGTGTCTGATGAAAGACTATGAACATCACAAATTCAATGAGCAAAACCCTCAGAGGTCCTACAAAATCATAAGATGTCACAGCATGGAAGGAGGATCAAAAGGAAAGAAACATTTATACATGATGCGGGTAGTGACATAAACCATGATTAAGATGTTTTTAAGGAACAAAAAAATGATAATTCAGTCTTAACAGTCTGACTAACAAGGCAATTTTTCAGCAAATAAGACAATTTGCAATTATATTTTGACTAAAAAGTAAGAATAAGTTCAGGAGGCCTCTTCTAAATTCAGAGGTTGTCTTATCTAGTCCACTTATATTCACGTAAATACAATATTTGATTGTTATTCCACCTATTATCACACTGCACTTAATGACTGAAGTCTTGTACTCGGTGCATCAATGCTTAAGACTCCACTGACGTCATATGATATCACGGCACCAAGGAAGAGGCCACCCACCATTAAATATTTGCTATTTAAATGTTGCATTTTGGAACAGCAACTTTTTTGATATTCTTGGTATGAAAAGTTGTTGTACTACTGGGCATCTGTGTATACTACGCAATGTTATTGCAGTATTCATGGAGATGTTTTTTCTTAAAATATTTCATTTGTTGCAGTGATATACAAGAGTATTTTATTGGTTGTTCTTCAACAGTGTTTGTGCTAGTATTTGGAAAACCATTTTGTGTGGTTTTGTTCAGCAGCATGTTGGAGTTGCAGGCTTCTAGTTAATCACTATTTCTGAAAAGTTCAAAGTTTCATTTAGTTTATGCTGAAAGTGTACTGTAAGCCATTTTACCCTTATTAATTAGTAGTGTTTCGTACAAATTATGCAAATTTTTTTTTCATGGTTGCTAGATTGAAGGCTGTTTTTCCCTGATATCAGTATTGTTATAATACATAATATAAAACATGTAATATATAGGGGTGGATTTTGATGACCTAAAACATTGCCAAAAATGATCAATAAAATGCTATAAAATGTTTTAAAATGCCCTAAAGCAAAGAAAAATGTTGTAAAAAATCTTATTAAAATCAGATCAGATGAAAAACTCAATCTGTTGGATATGTTACTGATGTTATTGAGGCATCTTCCTTTCATTCAAGTGAACTCTGCTGGCAAACTTTTGGCTAGAACTGTTCTTTACCAGGAAATCTGTCTAGTTATTCCAAAATCAGCAAAACAGTTAATGGTGCTGATAGGCATCACAGGAACATTAAGAATACATACAACAGTAGACATTACAATAAGCAAAGAAATCAATTAGGCTACTCGGGAATTGTGGAGAATATTTGATGCATCTCATAAATATTATTAGAAGCAAGTACCAATAAAATGATTAAAATCCAAGAAATTAGCAAAAGAGCTTTAAAAATGACGAAAAGATCAAAAATGACTTATTGGTTGAAATCGATGAAAAATGCAACAAAGTCATATAAAAGTGGGTAATTTCCTTTGTCATAGCAAAAAATTGTAGTACATACTAAAAGACATTGTTCTAAAATGAAAAGAAAAAAATGACATTTCATTAAAATTCACCCCCTAGTAATATACATGATTTAGGAAGATCTATTACACATCAACTCATTACAAAATAATGCACTATCCAGATGGTGTGTTATTTAACATTACGTTATTACTTATTTTATAACACATATTACAAGTATACTGATATCAGGGAACGACAGTCTGCAATCTGGAAACCAATATAATTATTTTTATTGAAAAAGTTCATTTTTCTAGTGTAAGTTACTTTCTTAAATAGTTTTGAAAAGAGTGATAGTAATGAATAGTAATAGTAGGTCTATAAAAGGATCATTAAATGTTTTTATTTTTTTATGGGATTCACTTCTAAAGTACAAAACACCCCACTATTTAAGGGCAAATTAATAAAATAACTTAATGGTTTACGTGAGTTTGAAACTACATGATTTGGTGTCCTTTAGGGGTTTTTTTGTTACGAAATTTATTTCAAACTCATCCAAAAGAGGAAAGTAAATATATTACAATACTGTTTCATCATCTACATGATTGGTTGAAATGATAATTTTAAACACTTCTTACAATTAAATGGTTGAGAATTATAAGGGTACTAACTGCATTTTCACCATTCTACAGTAAATGAAAACAAAGTTTGTAAATTCTGTATCTCACTTCATACTTTAAAAATGCATAAGATTTTCACTGAAGGAAAGTCTGATAGGTTAGTAAAATATATAATGAACAACTTTCATTAACTTTATTTGCCAGTTTAAAATAATTTTTAATTGTAACCTTGTTCCTTCAGATTCTTCGAATTTTCGGCGGAAAAACTCTTACTGCAGGGCCTGGGTAACGAAAAAGTGGATAAATCCACTTGCTAAATTTAGATAAAAATCCTATTAACACATGGTTTAGCCAGAATCCATGTTTTGTGGGTCTTTGATTCCGAAAAATTGAACGACAGCAAAACATGTCTGTCAGTCCATCCGTCTGTCCGTCCGTGAACAACACTCGCGGCTAAACCGATCAGCTGATTTTCTCCAAAATTGATATTCCCCAATTGATCTCGCTGATGTCGCGGCCCCTTGAATTTGAAACCATTATTTTAATTTTGGGGGATACTTTACATGGAGTCCTTCAGAGCATTTTCAAAAAATTTTGAAATCTTCCTACAACTACAATGAAGATAGAGATTTTTCCTACAATGAAATCTGTTCCTTAAAGATAGATTTTGAAATAAGGTCATATACATTTTATCGAAAATTTGAGTACTTCACGCGGAATTTTGGATGGAAGTATGGGGGAGAAAGTACGTGCAGTTTTAGCACCACTAGTTTCATACTTTAAGAACTTCAATTTTCTCTAATATTCATATAGTATTCATTGTAGCCAGAAGAAGGGGAAAAATCCATGTCTTCAAAATGTTGCAAAACAAACTTCGACTACCTAATGAAAAATAAAAACTTATACGTTTAAAATTTTGTGATTCTAAATTAATTCAAGTAGTTTTTTAAACTACTCTGTCAGAAAATCTGTGGCCAAACTCATCAAATATAATTGATTTTAAAAGTGACAATTTCCTGTTTATTAACAAAAATAATCCATGCTTCCTATTGGCTGCAGTACAGATAGTACACCTAAAATCCTACAGAGAGCGCTAGTTGTGGGATCACGTAAACAGATAGTACCCTTCTAATATTTTGGCACAAGGGTGATTCCACATCATCATTATCACATTCGGGGATTTTAGATGCGAGATAGATGAAAACAAAATGGCAGACCATATTCTATGCACAAAATACAATAAGAAAACATGTTTATCTCAATTTTGTCAAATGTCAAATAGTACCTTTATAATTCTCAACCCTTCAATTTGTCTGCAATTTCTGTCACATCAATTTTTGATAGACGGAGGGACAGACTGATGGAGGAGGAAAGGACGCACAGATAGTGGGGCAGACGGATGAGGAAGTGAGAGACATGTTTTGACGTCAATTGATTTTTCAGTATCAAGGACCCACAATGCTTCTGAGGAAGTAATTAATTACATGGAGGAACAAGATTTAACCATTGTTTTGTTACCGGGCCCAGCAAGAGGAGTTTCTCGGTTGAAAAATCACCAATTTCTGGCACACAATTACAATACTGTCTCTTCTTACAAAGTAATACGAGAAAATAAAAAGAAGTAGCAGCGAAAGGATAGTCATCTTAATTTTGAATCAACGAAGAAAAAATACTATAATTGCTACTTAATACTTATTCTCTTAAAAGACATTACTTGCTACATGACAACTGCTTTCTTTACGGTACTATCGTAGGCTTCCGCGGCCTGAGTCATGATCTGGGCTGTCTGGGTGACGCCGCGTCAAAGGCTGAGGTGCCGATGTTTCGACTGACAACGCAGTCCTCTCTTTGGGCAGTACAGCCCTCAAGAGGACCGCAATATGTCGGTCAAAACATTAGCACCTCAGCCTTCGACGCAGCGTCACCCAAACAGCCCAGATCATACTTTCTTAACATTCAGGATCACACACATGGGTTGAATTGTAACTCAGTGACAATATCAACAAAGCTGTCCATGTTAACTGCGATAAAAGCCATTTAAAAATTCTCCACATAATATTATTTCTCAGAATCCATCAAATTTATACTTATTTATGTCATAAACAGCAAAAAACATATGTATCATGAACTAAAGCAGAGATTCACAAACTTTTCGAAGTTCAACTCCTCATACAAGCATAGTCTCTCTCCAGAATTCTAATTGACAGTTTTAAATATTATTACCTGGCAAAATTAAGATTATTTTTTAATTAATTATAATTTAAATTCCTTTTATATTTGCAATATTTCTTACGTTTTCCTCGCAATTTCTGGGGTTTCTCCTTTCTATTTTCTCTCATACTTTTACCACTGGTTTTATATTAATGTAGATAATTAAATTAAATTTCCCTCTCTTATACGTTATTCACACACATTTTGCTGAATTCTTCCCTTTTCAGCCTTGGCTCATACAATCTGTATAAGTGAGTTATAACATCCCTGTTCCTTATACAATAATTGTACATTCATTTTCAAAGAAATTTTCACATGAAAAACTACTGCAAGCAATTTGTGGCAGGAAATGTTGCAATATGTAATTCTAAATATTCAATTACTCTGCAAGAGTAATTTCAACACTATTACACTTGTAGCACTTAGAAGATCCATACAAAACTCAAAAGACTTCTTACCTCAACTAAAAATGCATAATTCTGAACTTCAGATGATATCATTAGAGGAGTCATGATGTGACAATGACTTCAGAAGACAATGATCTGGTCAAACTCCAAAATGCATTATATGTCACAGACGTCTAAATGACAGCTGCCATCATTTGCTATATCTAAGGCAGCCATAAGGAGAAATAAGGTCACGCCTATGAAGAAATAAAAGAAATGGAAAACAAAAAAGAATCATCTGAGTTCACGCAAAACATGCTTAATTTCTGTTTGGCACTTCTGTTTGGCATACATAATTAGGTTACACTTCGGTACCTCAACACAGCAACTACATAAAATTTGAAGTTAACCTTCTGCTTTTACATTAAATATTTGCAAACTGAGGCACAAGCACATTGTACCCCAACAAATGATTTGGACATGCAAATTTCAGTTGTTTTTTAAATTCATAATCGCCACATGTATTCTTTGAAAACTTTTCAAACATTGCTAATATTAATTATAAAATATTTTATAAACATCTAATTAGTGCTACACAGTACTCTGTTGAGGTCATGCACTGAAATATGAAATGCAGATTTAAGACAAAAAAGACACTTTCACTCTAACTTATTCAAATTAAAAGTATCAAAAATATTGAAATTCTACTTAAAAACTAATAAATAAAAAACTTAAAATGACACTATCCTCACCTCAAGTGTTTCAACAGATACTGGAAAATTTAATGATGACGTGTAACAAGGATCATCCAAGACGGTGTCAAAACCCAGAATAGGAATACGGATTGTAGTAATGCCACCGCCTGTCTGTTTCAATACACAAGAATCATTACATAGAACTACACGCACTCACAAAACAAAACAAAACAAAAAACAACAACAAACATGTTTCTAACTCACATTCAAAAAGCTGTCAAGCCTAAGATCGAAGATCATATAGGGTAAGGATTTTCACATTATCAATTTTCTTTTAGCAGATACATTTTTTATGTTTTTTTCTCTATTAAATTGCAACCCAATTGCAACCATGATCCACTTACAATATATGTGGTGTAGTGATAATCTTAGACATAGTTTGTAAATACATATGCTCTTAATATAATGTACGACATGAAAAATCAAATTAAAACATGGTTCTTCACGAGGATATATTTCAATGATATTTTAATATTTGACATATTTCAGATTTTTAATGAAATAAAGGAATTTTCATACACTTGAAGGTAACACCCCTATAATTGGCCAGCCTTTTAAAATATGAGGAATGCCATTCTCCCACCTTACACAGGTAGAAGAGAGGTATGCAGGCTTGTAATCTGTATTCCCATGGGAACCAAGCCTGTCAATGAGCGAGCATTTACTTTTTCACCAGTAAACCAATAATTCTGTTTTAGGCTGGGTTAAACTTTTTCAATTTTCAAAAATTCAGAGGTTTTAAAAAAATCAGACTGTTTCCACATTTACAGATGACTTGTCCTGCATTTGAACAAAAAATTTAAAGAAAAAATTGGAGCTGAATTTGAGAAAATTTAGAAAACATGGTATGAATTTCATATTCCTTTATAACGAAGATTCCTATCAAACTGGCAGGGCTTCAAGTTGGGCCAAATCAAATATAGTTCATTGTTTTGAAAAAAATCATGGGTACAGCAATACTGTTGATTCAAAGAAAGATAGGCTACTGGATGGGCAGACAGAAATGGGGATCTGTCCAGACTTTGAGGATCTATCAACCACAGGTGACAAAGTAACAGTGACCCACAAGATACAATAAAAGACACATTTCATTTTTTAATACAAAGGAAATGCGGATATTTCTCTTAACTGCCCTATTAGGTTAGATACACACAATAGTAAGCATATATTAGCTATTCAGGTCATTGGTTTCAAATGGGGATGGGAAAACTCCATTTAGCTTCAAGTTTCTGTTAACTGGCAAATTTTCGGAGCATTTACCTTAGATATCTTTAACATAAGCCTCATTTGAGTCACAATAGCAAAGCGTAACACCACATCAAGTGGTGGAAAAAACTCGTGATGTTTTATTTGCAATTTTAAACAATTCACAGATTTTTATTTACATTATTTCATAATCCCTAAAATTTAAAATCAGTAGAATTTAATTTATACAAAATTTATTTGTTACTATTTATTTATTTATTGCTACCATTTTAGCCGTACTTGATGAAGTCAGTCTGAGAAACATGCTATGTAATAAAAAATGATTACGAATTGACTGTCTATAATTAATAGATGGTGTAACGCGGCGGCGATGGTGTAACGGTTAGTGTATCGGACTGTTATACCCAAGTTTGCGGGTTCGAACCCGATCGAAGTCGTGGATTTTTAAGGGCGAAAAAAATCCTTCGTACGCCTTCCTTTGGAGGGGAAGTAAAGCCGGCTGTCCCATGTTAGTAGATTTACTGCATGTAAAAGATCCTCAAGCCTAAATGACGCCTCTGAGCTAAATTCAAATCGCCTGTTTCGTCGCCCAAGTAATACCTTCTTTCTCCCATGGTTGGTGAAAGGAGCGTAGCGGAATTTGCGTGGTCAGACTGAAGAGCAGGCCTCATGGCCTGAGTCTCGCCACGTAAAATAAGGCAAAATTCAATTCAATTCAATTCAATAGATAGTATAATCCATAAAATTTAGACAAGATGATCACAAAAATTACTTCGAGTCACTTTCTATTAATTATCCGATTGGCGAATGCTTGTAGAAACAAGCACAAGAACACAGAACACCACATTTCTGCTCACATTTCAAGTATTTTTTCAATTTTTTTGACTGGTTTCTCTACTAGACTGGTTGGTATTGGAGAATTTACTGGGCACTTTCACTAGACTGGTACCAGATTCATATTTTTACTTCTATTACTATTAAATATAAGCTCAGTTAATAATTTTACAAGTATTTTTTGGGACAATGAAGAATCTTGTAAGTACAGATAAGAAAAGCAATTAGCAAAAAAAAAGAGAAAGAGAGAGAGCAAAAGCAAAAGGCAAGATTACAGGGTGGGAAACGTGTTTCAGTGTTTGTCGGAAGATTTGTCCTTATAATAAATTTATAAATGGTTGTATGCCTAGAAGTTATTAATTACCTGCAATGATTCCAGCATATCACACGAGCGCATTCTTTTTGAAGAAGAAACTCGTTACATACTGCAAAAAATGTAACTCTTTTCCTTGCCAATGTGGTTTCCTTCTCTTTGGATTTATTTTGAAAGTTGAGAAATTAAGCTACCGATCGTAATTTAGACTATGTGAAAAAATTCCTCAAGTATGCCTGGAATGAAAATGTAGGTACATTTTATGAGATCATGATCTATTGTTGCAGAGATACAGTTTAAATTGTAGTTTGATGGACTGCGAAAACCAATGGCAAGAAGTTGTTTCATTAATTTTTAACTTTGCATTAGCACTAATACAACACCCAAAAAATTAAAGTAAAAACACAAGTTCACAATAACAGTAAAAAATAATGTTTGTTACTAATATTTGCACAAGAAGTCTTATTGAATAAACATTTTTAAAAAATTCATTATAGTTATCATCTTTTATTGTTTTATAAAATACAAATGCTCACAGCAAGGAAGTGATGTGGATATATTGCCACTAATGAAACTATAATCACAGATGGTAGAAATACCTTTTTATAACAGTAAAATTCAAGAACATCATAAATCAGAACGTAATGAAGCAAGGTGTTGTGTATAGTTTCCCATTACATTATCCATATTATACAACAATATGCCATTAGCTATAGGTAATCATTAAACAATTCTCTTTACAATTGACACTAATGAATTTAAACTGAAAACAAAGAAATATGTAATAAAAACTGCTTTGGATAGCATTACAGCACCTTAGCAATTGGTTCTCGAGTAATCAATTAATTTTAAACACAGAATAAATAATACAAATAATATATTTTCACAATACTTATAACAAAAAACATAACAATCTTTTCCTATATAGAGGAAATATCAGTTCAACTAAATATACCAAATTTTATGATATGACTTCGTTATACTGTCGTACCAACAGATCACAGCAATGATTGAAAAATAATCTCGTGGATCTTAATCATTTGGTAAAAAATTGACGCTTGGTTATATCTGGAGTTATTTTACTATATCTGCCAATGTTTTGACAATAACATAGAATGTTCTTAAGTCCTTGTTAAGTCAATGAAGATTTATTATCTACTGTCATTGCAAAAATATAATGCAAAAAAATTATAAATAAAAAATAAAGCAGACAAGAAAGCCAGTAAACATGGATTTATTACATTGCCTATATCTGGGCTGAGAGGATAATATACAGTGGGACAAACTCCCTACAAAAATAATAATAATAATAATAATAATAATAATAATAATAACAACAATAATAATAGTATATAAATAAGTTGAAAAGTTTACTTTTAAATTACAATATAGAAAAATTAGAACAAAAGTTTTAAATTTAATCCATAGATATAATGAAATAAAAAAGCAAAGTAAAATAGTAAAAGATAGAAAAATAAATGTAAGAACAAGTGATCTTTTTCGAGACGACTGGGAGAAAAGTTTGGTAAATAAATAAATATGTAATTTACATTTTCACAAGTGAACCGTTAACATACAACAACAAACAACGAATTTTTGGTGAATCTTCAGCTTGGGCATCCGCCTAAGGGTGCTTTATCTTTTGTGACACGGAAACAATAGAAAAACAACCTTGATTCTGGAACTTGCAAAATTCCAAAGCATTTTTGTCCCTAAACATTTTCACGTCCAGTGACCTCACTGCGCTTAAGGTGTTTCAACAGCGATGCTCTGGTCCTGTACCAGAGTCGCGATTTACACAAAATAAGTCTGTGCAACCTATAATTTCCATCTCATTTTTGTCAAAAATCATGTAAGATACGTTGCCGACCTTCCAACCCTTCCCACAGTATCCGCGGACGCAGTACCTAAGCTAAGGTTAAGTTCAGCCAAATTTTCAATATAACCTCACTTCTTAAATTACATCTGAACTCGCTATACTTCGTTTTACAGAAATTTTGTCAAAAGAAACACAGCAATAAATCGCAAAACTCATGTGTGGCTGTATAGTTTATACGTTCCCTGCCCATTCATGATTGCATATTTATTACTGCCATAGACATTACGTGACATTTGATATCTAATCTTTATTATTTTCTTTAAATCTTGCGGCAGCAACATTTCACTAACAAACTTAGACGGCAATTGCATAAGAAATACATTCATTTTGCTAAGTCAGGTCTTTGCTCCATCGTTTCGTTTCGCCCGGCATCACACATGCCTCTCGCACGCTTCGAATTTGTTGCAAAATAACTGCACGTGACTGTACTTCAAACTACCGCGGTTTTAAATAAAAACAAAACAACAAGTCAATATTGACCCGTTCCGGCTGTATCGATTATTTTTTTTACTGTTAACTTTCAAATTTGGCACTGACAATCTAACAATTATTTTCACACACATCATAATTGTTAATACAAAGGCGTGTACATATATACATACGACTGAAAACATGTACTGTTCACTCAGCACAAAACAAAACAATCCATTGCAATCACCTCTGACATAAGACATCCCATTTTTCGAGAGAGATATTCACAACACCTCACTTAAATTTCACTAGGAGCACACAAACAAACAACGAATTCCCGCTAGCAGGCGCCGAGCACTAACAGAATCTTCCGTAAGATGGCGGAGATATTCCTTCCTCATAAAAAAAAGCGTGAATGACGTCACATCAGCAGGTGCATGGAAAGCGTGAGGCATTGGGGACATTGACAAGTTGCCTCTGAACACCAAGGTTACAAGAAATACATTAGCTTAAGGAATATATTTGTTTCAACTGAACGCATTGTACATATCTATTGTTATAAAAATATTCAAGTGAATCTAGAAAATTCAATTAGAATTATGGAAAACTGAGTCTGTGGACTTTTACTACGAAATATACTGAGGATGTTAAGTGATTCCATTCAGCTAATATTGTTACGGCAAAAATACAAAAAAGCTAAACAAAATATTTTGTAACGAGAGATGTAATAAATGAATTCGGGTTCTAGGTGCTCTAATCGGCACGTGAACACAAAGAATGACAGGAACGTATTTTCTCTATTATTGTGAACTAGTATACAAGGGAAAAAAATCAATAAACACAAACAAAAATTTCGAACTGCGGTTAGGTAATTCCACGAGCGTCCTTAACATAAAGCCATACATGCAGATTGAAGCCCGCGCTTTCTGAAATTACACCCTCCAGGCATGGGCGCAACCAAGATAAGTGTAAGACACTTACAAGGTTCTTGGGCGTAACCAAGTGAAATGTAAGGGAAGGGCATTTCACCCAGTGGCATCAATAGTGACTAAAGGGGAAAGAAAAGAGCAAGAGGTGCGCGCAAACATCGACTGGATATCTCAGTATCAACATTGGCGTTGCCTCTGCAGCGTCGCTAACGGAAAAGTCGTAGGGTATGAGTCGCGACGGTGGGACGCTTTAAACCTTAGCTACATTGCTAAGACGAATTCATACACCGTCCGCAGAAGAATTCTAGCGGCCGGTCTCTGATCGGTAGTTTTCCGTCCAGGATCGCCCGCGATTTTTCTTCTTCTTCCTGTCCCCTCCTTTCCCCTTACAAAAACAGCCTTAAATGCACTGCACTACCACACATTTCGGGAGATCAGTTGGGAGCATAGAGCGTGTCCCGGCTGGGGTGGTTCCCCGCTGGGGGAGGAACTTGGAGATGAAACTTCCGCAACTCGCCCGACGTGTAGGAAAATTGCGCAACTCGCCCGGATCTCACGTTTCAGCGGGGGAGCAACACCACGTCCTCTCGCGATATAACTTATTCGACATTTACGCAGTGGCGAGGTGTGGTATTTTTGTGTTGTCATCGCTAGATTTGCCCAATATCCAAGTCTATCTTTCTGAAGTGACAGAGGGAGAGAAAGTGACGTAACTAGCCCTTCCGGGGTCCCGGTTCAGAAACTAAATTACCCCCCCCCCTTCAAAAAAATTTGTCCAATTAAAAAAAGCGTGCTGAAAACTAATTGAAACAATCTTTATTAATCATAATCAGTCACACAATTCAGAATCGAGCCCTGATGCTTTGACGAACGCTCCGACGAACTTATCTATAACGTCGTTCAGGTTCGCTTTTAACGAGTTCGTCACTTTAACACACTATGTAAGGTCCGCCAGTCTCTCCTGTCCCATCGAATTTCGCAGATAATTTTTGATAATTTTCAATGCTGAAAAAGATTGCTCTGCAGTCGCAACCGTCGCGGGAGTCGTTAGAAACAGCAAGATTACTCAGCAGACGTCTGGAAAGCTAGCTGAAATACTGCAGTACTCAATCAGGACCAAGTTAGCTAACTCTCTCAATGTATCTTCGAAATTCGATCTATCAGACAACTATGTAAGGATAATAGCTGGGTGAACAGTTGATCAGCTACGTCGTCACAGTATTGCTCACTGAATTTTTCGTATTGATTTGCAAGTTCTTCGTCTGAAAGCTGTAAATTTTTTGACTTGTCTCTCACGTTGTTAATATTTTTACTAACGATGATTTGTTCACATTATTGTATTTATGAGTACATGTGCTTTAAATAATGTCATATAAAGTTTCACAAAAACTCTGCAGTTTTCTGTTAAAAGGAGCTCAAAATGCCGCATTTTTAGAGGTCTCAAACGCCATTTTCTCAAAAGTATCTCCAAATTTTTTCTTCAAACGTTTCCGACGGGTAGTGTTAACTGCACTATTAAAAATGACATACAGTTCATTTTACTGTATTCTTTTGTTTTTTCAAAAATTACACAAATGTATTTGTTTTAAATATCTCTCACGCCGTTAATATGCACATTTCCAGCAGTTTGTAAATACTATTGCGTTTATGAGTTAAAGTGCTTCAAATGACTTCGAATGAAGTTTTTCGAAAACCTAAATATTTTCTATGAAAAAGAGCTTCCAATTTCGCATTTACAGTAACGTTTAAACGCAATTTTCTTAAAAACGGCTCCAAATTTTTCAATGAAAAATGCCATTTATGACGAGGTTGTATTCTTCTTTAATATTCTTAAAGTAATATTTCAGTTCTTTTATTAGGAAACCGAAAAATTGAAAAAAAAATTACTTTGGGCAGCTGATGGCTTGATGGCAACTGTCAAGAGTATGTGACAAGTCCTAATAACTAGCCCAGACCTGAAAAAAAGAAAGAAAACGAATACGAGAAAGTCTGTACAATTCTGTAGCACCACTAAGTTTCTTAATTGAAATATGTTAGAACAGACTTTCAAGAACCCATTTTCGACAAACTCTATTTCGAAAATTTCAAAAAATTAACATTTCAAAACTAAAAAACTGGAAATAGATATTTTTCCTGGGACAAAGAATATTGTAAAAAATCAGCTCTTTAAAACATGTACAATTTTTTGAAACATTAGTAAATTTCGCATAATTTGTGTCTGAAATTTATGAAATTAGTAACGGATAGAAGGGAAGCTTAAAAGAACGGCAAGGGTCTCATTTTCTGTGAACTCTGAATTTTCAAAAATTGCTAATTTAGAAGTAATGCGAGAATGTACGTGCGGTTGAGTTTCACTAGTTTCAAGTTGCACGCATCTGCTCGCTCAGATGCACTTTTGCTTGTTAAAATTATTATTGATTTTTTTAGTTTCTTCTGGAGACATTTTTTCAGCTTCAGGGGATGCTGATTTTTCGATTTCCCGCGCTGGGTACTCCCTATGTCCTGATGGGACACATTAACCATTACACTAGACACTGACACAATAATAATAATAATAATAAATAATAAAATTGTCTTTATTTGTGGGGAGGCTCAGGCCTTAAGGCCTGCTCTTCCGCCTAACCACTTTAATTAATTTACAATTTTAAAAATTACAGTTGAGGCGTTCGGATGTAATTAATATTAACTGACTTTTAATGATTCGGATGTAATTAATATTATCTGACGTGTCGCAGAAGAAGAAAAAAAATCAATTTGTGACTACCAACTACACTAATTTATCAGAATGAGCCAAATGAATTTATTGTCATTTTTTTGTTTATTCTTGAAATTTTGCAAAATGGAAAGACATGATGTAAGGAAAATTCTTAAAAAAATGTATAATAAGATAGCTTCCACTTATTCCACTTAGAATCAATAATTCAAAATTCGCCCGAAATGTCAGTTGTCATTACCCGACAGCCTCAACTGTGAACAATAAACAAAAACAAAAAAGGGGGGTTATTTTACATTTACGTTTGGGATGCAATACTAGGGACCATCCCGGCATACGCCTTAAGCGATTGAGTGAACCCAGAAAAAAACTCAATCAGGATGGCGGCTTAAGGCCGAAATATTGACAGGAAGAAATATCAGGGCTGAGAGTGAAAAACAAAAGAAACGGGGAAGAGAAGAAAATGGAGGTGGACAACAGGAGATTACTTACGGGCTCCTCGGCCTGTGGTCAGCAGACCGACAAGGCCTTCCGCGACAATACATAGACATGAAAGACAAGGGACAAGCAACCATGCCCACGGCGAGACTCGAACTCGCGACTCTTCCGACCAAGGCGCTGGCTGAGATCGCACACCCTCTAACTACCTCGGCCATCCAGGCCAGCTAAAACCGTTTATGATAAAGCTGGCAAAACAGCATATCTGATCCGAATCACCAAAAGGGAATCATTTCTGCTGGACCATCTAGGACACCAACTCTTCAGTTGTGGTCTGCCAAACTTTAAATGATGCAAGAGCCCCGATACGCCAAATTACAAATTTGGAAAATCCCAAGTCCTCATAATAAAACATGTAATTCAAACTTTACACTGGTCGATTTATGGTAATAAACAAAATACTTTCAGAAGAAGCCTTTAAAATGTGTTCGAGCCCCCCCCCCCCAAATAATAATAACAGTGATAATAATATTAATAATAATGATGATAATAATAATAATAATCATTATTATTATTATTATTATTATTATTATTATTATTATTATTATTATTATTATTATTATTATGACTTACGCACTTCTCCCACGCGGGGGGGAAACATTCACCTGCCGCAGATATCATTGTGGCTAGGCTCACTCGTACGGCTCAGAGCAAGTAACGAGCAAGAACTTCATTTACTTCCAGGACCTCTAACACTACATATCAGACACATCAGTGACAGTTTTTTTGACAATGTGACAGGTGTCTAGAATGGCTGCTTTTTGTACTGTTGCTAGTATGTGCTTTATATTCAATTCTTGCAGATGTTTGATGAGGGATTTTGGTATTATTCCGGTTGTAGAAATTGTCAGGGGACGGATCTGAACCTTTTTAACTTTCCAAATCTTCTTTATCTCCTCTGCTAGCTCTTGGTATTTTGTTACCTTGTTCGTGTATGCGGAGTGGAGATTATGCGACAGAGGTACCGTAATATCGATGATGGTGACGTCCTTCGTGATTTTATTTAGCACTATAATGTCTGGTCTATTTGCAGTGATGGTCTTATCTGTTCTAATCTCCCTATCCCAATACATCTTCATGGATTCATTTTCCAAGACGGCGGGAGGTTGGTACTGATAGTATGGTACGTTTTCCACACTAAGATGTTCTTTAACAGCCAGAGATTGGTGAACGATTTTTGCAAAGTTATGTCGTCGCAGGTATTCCGTTCCAGCAAGAATTTTACATGCTCCAGTTATGTGCTCAATTGTTTCCGTCTCCGTTGAGCATAACCTACATTTATCGTTCAGTGTTTCTTTTAATATATATTTTCTGTAATTTCGTGTGCTAATGACTCTGTCCTGAATGGCCATCATGAATCCAGCGGTTTCTCCATACAAGTTACCTGCAGTTAACCAAAGATGCGAAAATATGCTGTCAACATTTGTATCCTCAAGCTGATGGGGATACGAACCGTGTAAAGATTTCTGCTTCCATGACAGTATTTTTTCTTCCATAGATTGCCAGGTATTTTCCAGATCTTGGTTTTGGTTTTGCAGTTTTAATGGTGTTATATTTACGTCTGCGGAGCACAATATCTCATACATGTGTTTATCCTGCTTAGAATGGAAGTATTCCCTTAGGTTTTGTATTTGCTTCCAGTGTAATTGAAGGACGTTCGTGATACCCATTCCTCCCTTGTTATTATTATTATTATTATTATTATTATTATTATTATTATTATTATTATTATTATTATTATTATTATAATCGTCGTGGAATATTTCAAGGGGATAGCCTAAGCCCGCTATGGTTTTGCATAGCACTCACCCCTTTGAGCAGAATGCTCAGACAATCAGGACATGGGTACTTATTGAAGATAAACCCTGATGTTCGTATCTCGCACCAGCTCTACATGGGTGAACTCAAACTATATGCTTCTAATAGAGATCACTTACAAAACGAGCTCGAACTTGTCAAGAGTTTCAGCGATGCAGTTTGTTTAGAGTTTGGGATTGAAAAATGCGCTACCCTTTATGTTGTCCGCGGGAAAGTCCAAAATGAAGAACAAAAGATGCAAATACCTGGTGACACAATTATTAAAAATATCGGCAGTGAAGACTCCTACAAATATCTGGGAATTCTGCAATTGCTGGGAATTTTTGATTCAGACGTTAGGAACAAAATTGTACAGAACGTGCTATCGAGAGTAAATAAAATCTGCAAAACGTGGAACAATTCAAAAAGCAAAATATCTGCTATTAATACTTGGGCTATTCCCATAGCAACTTACACATTTGGTGTAATAAAATGGACAGAAACATCCTTGCAGACTTTCGACAGGAAAATAAGAACTACACTTACAAGGCATCGACTGCACCACCCTCAGAGTTCAGTGCACAGGCTGTACTTACCTCGTGCTAGTGCAGGAAGAGGACTCCTTAACTTGAAAACACTGTGCCGACAGCAAGAAGAAACGCTGCGTCTGTACTTTCTCTCTATCAACTCGTCTGTTCACATAGCTATATGTGATCAAGATAGAAAGATGACCTCATTATGTCTGGCACAACCAAGTAGAGTTTGATTACCTGAAGCATCAAGACCGCGTGAATATCTGGCAAAGAAAGGAACTTCATGGTAGATTTTTTTTGCAACTTTAACTTCGGAGAACATTGGTAAGAAAAACTCTGTGGAGTGGCTTAGAACCGGAGGCCTCTTCGGTGAGACGGAAGGATTTCTTTTTTCCATTCAAGACCAAGTAGTCAAAACCAGAGCTTATAAAAAATTCATCATGGGTCAGCAAATTGATAGCCGATGTCGCCTATGTAAATCCACTAACGAGTCAATCTAGTATATTTGCTGTGGATGCCCCGCATTAGCACAAATAGAATACCTTAAGAGACACAACTGCGTCGCCAAAGTAATCCACGAAGCCCTCGCCAAAAGATACGACCTCGTAGAGAGTGAACAACCATATTTTAAGTGCAAAACCTGAGCAAGTAATCAGCAATGATCGAGATCGAATTCTGTGGGATAGTGTAATCTTCACTGACCGAACAGTGGAAGCAAATAGACCAGATATTGTTCTGTTTGATAAAATATCTAAAACATCATGCATCATTGATGTTGCGGTTCCTACAGATGACCGGCTTGTAACAACTGTTGCTGAGAAAAAGAGGAAATACCAACCCCTGGCTGTATAATTGAAGGACATGTATGGATTGCGTGCAGTGGAAGTGCTTCCAGTAGTGGTCTCAGCGAATGGATTGGTCACCAAGGAATGGCAAGAGATCGCAAAGAAGTTAGAATTGATTGAAAAGCATTTACGGGCCATTCAAAAAGCCGCATTATTGGGAACAGCAAATATAGTTCGTAAATTCTTAAGCCTGATTTGACGGATATAAAAAACAAAATATATTCTTGTTCCACTTTACGTGCAAACCATTGTTGCCTTGGGTGATTTTGAGAACCCCGGCATCAGTGTATATCTACAGAAAATAGGAAATAATAATAATAATAATAATAATAATAATAATAATAATAATAATAATAATAATAATAATAATAATAATAATTTGCTTTTCGAAGCCCCTAATGCCCGGGGCCCCAAGTAATTACACCTGCCGGGTCGGCGGTAATTACGTCACTGGGGAGAGGGAAGTCGCAATATCGTAGGTTCTGCTTTTTAAATGCACAAAACTACGCAAATTTATATTATTATTATTATTATTATTATTATTATTATTATTATTATTATTATTATCATTATTATTATTATTATTAAGCGAAGTTTTTACAGTTCTAATGACCATTTCTCGCAATCTACACGCCAATGATTTTTATTCCGCCAGGTATCTCCTTCTATTCTTCAGTTTTTTATTGTCGAATCGATAAAGGCCTCCCAAGATTTCCTCGGCTTCACTCGTTTCCTTCTTTCGAAAGGGATCCACTCAAAGACAATTTTTGGTATTCTGTCAGCACGCATTCTCATTAGATGGCCAAACCATTGGAGTTGTTTGGATTCTACATTTTCGATCATTTGCCTCTGAATTATCTGTCTAATCTCTTCGTTTGGTATTCTATCAAACAGGGTATACTGATAACATCGTCTCCAAAAATTCATTTCTATTGCATTTAACCAAGAGTTTATTGCTTCCTTTTTAACTTAAATTTCTTATCCATTCGTAACACAAATCTCCACCATTGTCTTGTATATTTGTCTCTTGGTTTTGTTGCTAATATTCTTGTTCCATAAAATATTATGACGTCTACTAGTAATTGCTCTTCTCTTGCTTATTTTTTAATAATGTCTTTGTCATCAAATCCATCTGCACCAAGAATCACTACAAGATATTTTAATTCCTTTACTACTCGAAGTATACCTATTTCTAGATCATTCCCAGATTATCTTGACTTTTCATTATTTATTTCGAATCCCCATTTTTATGTTTCTACTGATTTTGATCATTTGATGAATTGAATATTTTTTTAAATAAATCTACTGGACTCGTAAGGCAAAATTGAAATGCTTTAGAAATCTTGGTATGATGGCAAATCTGAAATTCAACCATCCAATAAATGTGAAATGAAATAATAACTTCAAAATTCGTTTGGTACTCGGTTATCGTGCATTATGATTATTGCTTGTTCTGAAAGATAGCGCATCCCTTTGCAAACAATTCGAAACAGTAGACTGTGCAGTCGTTGTCATTGAATAGTTCACGCGTTAAAAGGATGTGCCAAACAATCACGAGCCGAACTCGCCGTCCACGAGTTGAGACACTGTGTAAAAAATAGGCAAACCTCACGATTGGAAGTTGCGTACTCGACGACCACGTACTGCAGTTGGAGTTACACTCTATTTATGTCTTGCCGTAACTCATCAGATAATCATTGCTGGGAACCCTCTCCGAAGCATTGGAACCATTTGCGATGGCTCTTCCAGACTTGAATAAACGGGATATTACTGAACTTTCAAATACACACGAAGCAAAACAAAAACAAAAAACAAAAAAGGAACGCTGAACAATTCTACTTATGTGTACGACGGTCGTGTGAACGATCAGGATATACACAATAATTGATATTCTAAATTATGTAAATCAATAAAAATGTATATAATGTATCTTCTAAAACAATGCGTAACGATTTGAAGCTGTCATGTTAACGTTGTATTGATATTCATGAATCTTGTTCTTCTGCTTCATGGTAACCCACTGAAGGACTGTTCCAACTCAGAGGTCATCCTGCCATCTTCTTCTTGGGCGTCCTACATCCCGATATCCGAAGGGTTTGTAGTTATATACTATTTGTGTTAATCTTGATATTTCCATGATTCGCCCATTGGCATTTGTAGTCTTTGATTTTGTCATTTAGGTTGAACATTTTTAGGGTGGACCTTATCTCCAGACTTGGAACGTGGTCTGCTAGAGAATATCAAGCTACACTTCCAACACTATTTCTTTGCTGGTCATGCCTCTAACATTCCACGCTCCAGTACGGATAGTTTCCGCTATCCATTTGGGTTTGCCTTTATTCCTTTCCATAGTTATCAACTGATTTGAACCGTGATTAATCCTCTGAGCATTATGAGTAATTGAAAAATTCTACTCTGGTTGGGCTACCAACCCTACGCAGAGAAAGCCTAGTGATGGGGTTGCCATTTCCCTGCACCTAGGCTTGCGGGTAATTTTTATTCAGGGTTTACTTCCCTAGAGAGGTTGCAGTCTCTATGGCTTTCGAGTCCTCCGCCCGTTCAGCTGCCCATTCTGGGTCAGATTGGGTTCTGATTAGGGGTGTTTTAGTCTCCCAAGGTCAGAGAACCTTCCCCTTCGCTCATTCGCTCTGCAAGAGACCGTTGGCGGGCAGGGGACAACCACTTACACCGGCGGTTACTCGATCCCCAGAGCCACCTTAAGGTGTTTACTATCCCCCACCACGAGGAGGTGCGGTTGAGATTTTCGTATCGTTGAGAGAGACAACTCTCTCCCTCAAGTACTTTGGGAGACATATATTAATGAATTTATAAGATAAATGTGTGTAAAGAGAGTCCTACGTCCTACAAAAAGTCGAGCCGTCGAACCAGAATATAGAGAGTGATATATATATATATATATATATATATATATATATATATATATATATATATATCACTCTCTATGCGTATACGAAAAAGTAAAAAGTCATGACATTTAGCAGAAACAAAGAAAAATCTGGGACAGCGGGACAATATCGATATTCATGACATAGCATTTTCAGGACGTATGGCAATAGTAGAAGTATTCTTTCTCTCCTAAGGATTCCAAGAGTTCTTTCTCAATTAATGCAAGAAACAAGTACATTCACTCTACTCCTGGTGTTTATCTCTCGTATTATTTTTAAAGAAGAAAAACTCTTTTCTATGGATACTGTTTGAGCTGATATCGTGCATATTTATTTAGCTAAATGTGATTAATCTCAACACTCTTCAAATATAAATGAACCAAATTGTTATTGTTTCAACTAAACTACGATCTTTTCGTTTTCCTTCACAGTACTTGACAACCAAAAAATCTAAAAATACTAACAAATCCAGTAATAGTACTCTATCGGGTCGCGCACAAACACACTACACCATTCCTTCACAATTTCTTACCATGTAATGGGGCTGTTCACATCGAATGGCCGAGAATAGCCTAGATTCTATGAAAACAACGATGACAGTAGGCTTTTCGCCGTGCAAAGGAATATGAAGCGGCTGGATGATTCACTGAGCGGCGCGGCGAGCTCTCAATTCAATGCGCTACAATTGGAGAATCCCTTACGCGCTTCTCGTCGATTCATGAATATTACTGTTATTTTGTACTAGTACTATTAAAATATCTGTAGATTTTTCCTAATATTTCATTCTTGTCTACAATATTGAAAATGCATAATTTTCATAATTGAAGAGGTGGATTCCAAAGCCCACTGTCAGAAAATGATTTTTTCCAGCAAAAGAGCTTTTTATGATTTTAAATACATGAGTAAGTACGATTTGGAAAAAATAATAGTTTTTTCGGCTTAATAACTTCTTGACTAAGTAATTTTTGGTAATACTTTATTTCCATTTATGTTTTGTTAAATTCATTATCTACTTAAAGGTAGAGATAACTTCGAAATAAAAAATCGACTTAGTTGGTTTTGGAATCCACCTCTTCAATTTTGTTTGGTCATCGGCGCAACAATCGATGGGCGAACGCCTCGCCACTGACTTACGCGAATAATTACCACAGTGGTTGATGCGCCCGGAAATTGTACATAGTTAAGGAATCGATCTTAGGATCCACTAAAGCGGGGAACCTATTAAGGCTAAATGTACCGGCACTAGTTCCATTTGTCGCCACCACGTGGCAGCACCAAAATAAGCAAAATTTACTAGACCGATAACGTCTGAACAAATTGTCCGATTTTCGATGTAAAAACGGCATTGGACTCCTTTTTAAAATAGAATTCACGCTACGATGCCTTTTTTTTCAAAAAATATTTCCAAAAAAATTTTAAAATGATTTCTCATAGTTTCGGGAAGAAATTAAAAATGTGGGCTTATAGCGCGATGACGACGTGCTTCCTGAATTCAACGCCGTGTCAATCATGCAAATCGGATGAATAGGAGCGGCGTAAAGTGAAATTTCGGAGAAAATACCTGACCCCCCTTCCCCCTTCCCCCCTCCCCCCTTACCGCAGTGAACTTGGGGTGAGCATTCGCAACGATATTCGAGAACCACTGTCCCAGTGCCATATCGGATTTGGAAATCCCGGAACCCCTCCCCCACGGCCACTTTAGCCTAGTCCTTCGCGGCGGGCGCTGAAAGAACGCCCGCCCGGTGCCTAGAGGTTCTCACAGAGTAACAACCTGCTCCATGGTTTCACAATGGGCAAACTGAATCAGACCTGTAGAGATATTTCAAGATTTTCACCGTGAAATATAAAGATGGAGTCTCACAATTGTTATAAATCTTGGAAACTCAGTCATCGAAGTGAAGATTCGAAGGATTATATAGTACGAGTATACACACTTTACCTTCGATTCCTCTCCATTCGCGTGATTGTGATTATTATTATTATTATTATTATTATTATTATTATTATTATTATTATTATTAAATAATAATAATAATAATAATAATAATAATAATAATAATAATAATAATAATGCTCACAGCCGCTTCTTGACCGGGACTGGTGCCGACAAATAGACATCATCGCACTGAACAGCGTGTTTGATACCCGCAGTCTTTCATGCGTACATTCTGCCATTATTAGGGAAGAACTCGCTGAATTATCGGCGCGTCCCCTCCCAGTTTCGGATAGCAAGAAAAGCGAAGGAATGATGCTCAAGTAATACAAATGCAAATATGAATGTTCAAAATTAAAACATCTTTAAAAAACCTGGTTTAGAAACATCGAGCAAGTTCGTGCGGAAGATAATTTGTTTTGACAGTGGCCGTGATTGTTAATTTATAATTACGATTTAGACAAAACGGCAAAAGAAAGTTTTCAGGCTTAGTTTCGCTGTTATTCTTTTTACTATCGCCCAGGGTCATCTTATGGAGTCACAACTTCCTCAAATGGGTACAGGAAGGTGGGCGAGAGACCTTACACCTAGAGTGCTTGCGTTGGCCGCCTCTCTGCGTACGGTAGGACATAAGTAGGAAATGCCAGAAAAATGGGGTCATTTCTTGGGCTGAAGATAGTCTACTGGATGTTACAATCACCGTTCGCTTTATTCGAACACATGTATTGACAGTGGTGAAATGCAATATTATTTCATATTTTAACTTTTTTATAAAATTGTGATTATCGGTTCTTTTCATTCACAACTCATCAAGCACATCGATAATAAACATCAGGTTTTATAAATGTTTCATTTTTTTACGAAATATGTTCATGTGTCTATACAAAATCTATGTTTTGAAAATATCAACATCAATGTTGCATCTCTATTCTCGACACCTAGATGAGGATCGCCGATTTAATACGTTTGCATTCTGATTCCCTAATATGAGGTTTATCAGTGATTGGTATGCTACGTTTTACTAGTAGTATATAAATCTTATAAATTGAATTGCTACCCGATTAAATGTTACTGATAAGGGTGTACGATGTTTAGAAAAATGGAATCTTAATGTAGAAATGTAAAAGTTGCCGAACTGTATAACAAAACATAATTTATCCCCCGCATAGACGGATATTCCTCTTCTAGTGTGGTGTTCCTGTCTAAGGGTTAAAGTTGTATTGCTTTCATGACAATTTAATGCATTAAAAAATACATATATATGTCACAATACAATGATTTACACTACATCCTTTTACATTATCATTTACGTAGTTTGTATCAAAATGACGCGCCGGGAATTACTTTTTCCAATCTTCAAGTTTATACAAATATAACAGAATCATTTTATATCAATATAACTTACTAAGTAAGCTGGGACATGTCACGATTCTTAATATTAGATTTTAATGTTTGTTACAGTGTTGGATTCAGGATGCATCTCGCCTGCGCGCTATTTTACCACTTCTTCAATTTTGTCCGAAAGTACGAAAACAGTTTTAAAATTTTACTTGGGAAAACAGATTCATCAGGTGAAGTCTATCAAGGAGACAAACGCCGTTTTGAGATCAAAAATCGAGTCGCAGGATAAAAGAGCTCGTGCGTAATTTCGGCTCATTCTTTCTGGTAGTGGAATGATAAAGGAAGATCTTAGAAGTAAAATGTATGTAAACTAAGATGTTAGGACATGGAATATTGGTGATATCTACACAATTAGTTCAATTTTCTTTTTGAAATCAGTTTCCAAATCGGAATTGATATTTTGAGTAGTGCCTCAAATAACTTTTTGATGGTATGAAGACGGAAATATGTGAACAAGATATATAGTTTTATACGACTATTACAGATGATATGAGACCGTTTGGTTGTGTTACAGCATCTCTAGTTTGATAAGTGAAGAAAAATATATTGAGACTGAAAGGGACGAAACCATACACTGACTGCCCGGCTTGCCTGCCTGTGAGCACGGCCTCCTCCCGTGTCGCAGGCCGCCGCCGGGTTTGGCTGCCGCCGCGCCGGGTTTGGCCGTTCGGCCGCGTCGAGGGAGCCCTCAAAAGGGTCGGGTGACACGACACAACTGGGGGGGTGGGTGTCAGGTACTTTTTCCGAAATTTCACTTTACGCCGCTCCTGTTCATCCGATTTGCATGGTTGACACGGCGTTGGATTCAGGAAGCACGTCGTCATCGCGCTATAAGCCCACATTTTTTAATTTCTTCCCGGAACTACGAGAAATTTTAAATTTTTTTTTGGAAATATTTTTTGAAAAAAACGACATCGTAGCGTGAATTCTATTTTAAAAAGGAGTCCAAAGTCGTTTACAGATCGAAAATCGGACAATTTGTTCAGACGTTATCGATCTAGTAAATTCCGTGTGATAGTGCTGCGATCTATTGATTTTTCCTATAAGTATTTTTCGGTGCATTTAGCCTTAAAAACGGACTGCACGGTGCGAGCCGGTGCAGCTCGGCCCGGCACCTGCCTAAATGTTTTGTAAAGAAACTAGACTTACTAGCTAACGTAAAAAATATTAATTACTAGCAACCGATTACACAGGCACGCACAAAAAAGTTGTCAGATCCAAAGACTTGAACATGTTTCTCTACGCATTTCGATATGCTGAATCCGAATCTGAAGCCAGAATTGCGCAATCACCTTTCAATATTGTTTAAATCGCGAAAAACCACTTTTTTAAATCTGAGGGTTGATATCAGACCCAAAGTCTTGATTCATGTTTCTCTATGTATGTTGACACGCTGAATCCGAATCTGAAGCCAGAATTCCGCCACCATCCTCCAGTTGTTTTTTTTTTTTTTTTTAATCGTAGTAATAGACCAGCAATCGTTGACAATATACTAAAACGTATTATCTTTTGAGTGAAGACGCTGAATACATATGGTATAAGTGTGTAAGGTATTTCGAGAAACTTCAGTCCAGAATGGAATGTAAAAACACATGAGATCAGACAATTGTTCGTTGTTGCTGCTGCTGCTGCTGCAGAGGTTATGGTTTGTGCATAGATTGAAAGAAAATGGGTGTGCGTCTGGGTGATCACATAACAAGTATCGTCTGCCAATCACATACTACGTTTTTGGGTGCACTTTCACATTTCAGAAAATCGAATAAATTTCCAAAAAATATTTTTTTGTGTCTTTGAGAAAGACGTAGAAAACAATGTCAGTGACCTGTTCAAAACCTGTCGGTAAAGAAATTTTTTAAAAGGCACTCTTGGATCCTCTGGAACCCTGCTTAACCCGTTGCGTCAAAAGAATATGTGGCCCAGAAAAGGAATAAAGGATAGAAAAAAGAGTATTGCACCTAATACGAACAGATTGCTGATTATCTATAAATTATACACTAATATCATTGAATCTTTTTCGCCCTGCGGAATGAGACCTCTTTCCCAAGGATCGAGAAGTACCATCGAAAACTCATTGTACACTCACGATATTTGAAAATTAATTTTAAAAACTCGATAAAGTCATATAAAGAAGTATATTCTTGGACATAAATTAAGGAGAATTGAAATGAATAATGCATTGAGAAATACTATTGATATATTATTTTTCTGGGCACTGAATTATTTGACCTCATAAACGGTCAAAGGTCAAAGATAAAAACGCAGCATTATTCACCAATCCTAAGCATCAAGAGCGTGTGAAACTTTCGAAGTTAAAAAATCATTAAGTATGTATGCATGCCAGTGACTAACCACTGTGAGTATTACAGCCTTTTTTGTTCAGAAAGAACTAGTATTTTGGCTTAAAGGTTGGTAATTATTCTATGACTACTACTACTACCACCACTACTACTTGTAGTACTAATAGTACTACTACTGTACTTTAAAACTAATTTCAAAGTATGTAATATGTAATTTCTTGACATTTCTTATATAAATAATAAGGTTAATATAACATTTCTTTTTATTTCTAATGTTTATCAAACTTCTTTCTAAAATAATAGGACTTATAACATTTCTTCAGATTTCTCTTCTGTGAAGAATTTGCAAATGGCCTTAAAAAAGGGTATTAAATCATTTGCTGATATTCCAGGACCATCAAGAATTCCTCTTATAGGAAACCTACATCTATATAAATTTGGTATATAAAATTATATTCTATCTTAACTTTTATAGTACTTCATGCCAATGATGTATATGTATTTATATATTTAAAAATCTTTGTCTAGGCCTATAAAGTTTTTAACTCCAAGAAAAATACATATCTATCTTGAATATATTATTTAAAACTTTATAAATAATTTATTCAAACATAAATAGTCATTTTTTTTATCAAAGTTAAAAAATTGCTAATCATTGCAGAAAATTACTATTATAGGTGATGCTATTTAAAAGAATAAGTATTTGGTAACATATTACATAATGTAAAATATAAGTATTTCCATACATTAACTTCAAAACATGTCATGAAATTAAATTTAATAACAATGGCTAACTTGGTTTCTGTATTCAATGTCGTAAATCCTTGTTTTTAATTTCTAAACTGTTTATTTGGACTCCGCAATTAAATATCCACAGGTGCCTCAAATTTAAAAAAAAAAATGTAACTATTTTCTTTCTTTCTTTTAACATTTATTTATAGTTGCATCAACAACTGGGTCATTAGTAACCTTTTAACATTTTACAATTGAAATTACATATTCATGATTGATTTTGTACTTAATGTTTCACTACAATGGTATATTGCAAAGGATTGGTTATTGTAAATAGTTCTCATAATTTATTAAACACTCCAATGCTTTTTTAAATTTCATAACGATGTGCACTTATCCTATGTCATCTAAACAAAATTTAATTTTAATACTCACAGCATCATAAAAAAAATTGTAATTTCATGTAAATTAATGAATACATGTAACAATAATCAAAAACTTAACAAAGATAGTTTTAATTTTGATTTCCTAAGAGACATCAAGTAATGAATTTTGGTTATTATTTTGCAGGTGATCATATATACAATATTTGATGTTTTATCTTTAACTATTGCTCATTTATTGCAGATGAAGTAAAATCTAATATCTGAGATAAAATATTGGTTAATGTAACCAAAAATTGAATAATAATTTTGAATAAGGGGCTTAAAATCACAATAAAAGTTTCCTTTCACACGAAGCTCCTCTCCTTTCGTTGATGTGCTTTCAGAAATGCACTTTTAATATAACATGTGCACTTAATTTTTAATAGGTAAATATAGTGTGAAAAAATACCATGAAGCAATAAGGGAGCTTTATGCTTTGTATGGACCATTAGTGCGTCAAGATCTTGGAAATATTACAACTATACATGTATTCGATCCAGACGATATTCAAACAGTTTATAGAAGTGAAGGCCATACTCCACATGTAGCCCCACTCCTTGATACCTCAAAGCTTTATAGAGAGAAGCATAATATGTCTTTAGGTCTAGGTAATACGTAAGTATTTTTGATAGTCTATCTGCTGGCCCATTAGTTATTTTCTATTCTAATGTCAATATGTTATATATTTAGAAATGGTGAAGAATGGTATAGATTAAGAAGTGCAATAAGAAAAATGATGCTAAGACCAACAGAAGTGCATTATTATTTGCCGTTTGTTCAGGAAGTTGCCAATGATTTTGTGCAAAGAATAGAGAAAAAGAAAAATTTTGATGGAGAAGTACATGACCTAACCAAGGAAGTAGGAAAGTGGGGTATGGAATGTATGTACTTCTCAATTCAATCTATAATTGCTCCAATAGCATATTGTGACTTGCAAATATATTTAGGGAATAATTTTCATTTCACATTATTTTTAATGCTTTATTGTGTATCAATAATTAATTCATTTGGAATTTAGTTTGGGTGCATTCTGGAGCAGTTTATCGTGAGGAGCTAATTAAGTAACTTGCTGATTTTTAGCGGCAGGTTATGTTTGTTTTGAAGAAAGATTGGGCTGTATGAGTGGTGGAGAAACAGAAGTAAAATGTGAAGCAATGTTTGAGGCAAATCTAACGATTTTTCAAATATCTGCACAATTAAAATTTTCTCTACCATTGTATAAATATATATCTACACCAAAATGGAGGAAACTTCTATTTGCTGAAGATTACTTTTACAGGTGATGGAATATGAGTACATAAGTGGCAATGGTTATGCATAGTTAGGTATTAGATTATAACACCCAAATCTATGTTGCAAAATACATTAATTTTTGGATACTAATATGATAATAAGATAATCAAAAACTTTAATTATGCATGTTCTCGAATATGGCCATATTATGCTTAAATAACATACTAGACATAGTGTTTAAGTTCATTTTTATCAATTTATTTAAGGAATGCTTTATCATACATCAAAAGAGCTTTGAAAAAAGTAGAGTCTGAAATAAGTCAGAACAAATCCCTTCATGGAAAATACAATTTCATGACATACCTGCTTTCTAGAGAAGACCTAAGTATACAAGATGTCATTATTATTACATTTTCCTTATTTACTGATGGACTATCAACAGTATGTATCATTCAATCAATACTAATTATTCCTTATTGCATGAACGGATTAATTTGAATAATGATTCTGAGACTAAAAATGGAAATGATACATGTAAATAGTTAATTCAAATAATACCAAGTTTTTATCAGATTATCTCTGAATTATTTTTGTGTTATATATTTCTAAATTCAATTTAATTCAATATAATTTCTTTCTAAAAATCATTACATAAATTTTTGTTGTTCTTAAATCAGAATTGTGTAAGATTCATTTTATAGTACAAATACATAAATTAATTTCCTGTTTACAAGATTCTGATCATATTTAATGAGCAAATATTTTTGATAGTATTTTTGGAGATAAAATGATTAAAATAAATTAAAAAATAGTATCAAAAGTTTTCAAAATAAAATAATGAGATAATAAGTTATTTTCACACTATATTTAAAACCAAGTTTCATTGTTTTGTTAATTCAGACTGTTCCGGCTCTTTTGTATAACTTGTACTGCCTTGCTACAAACCCTGAGGTCCAAGAAAAAGCCTTTAAGGAGGTTACAGATGTGATTGGAAACAAAGAAAAAATAACTGTGGATGACTTAAATGCTCTCTCTTATTTAAAAGCCATTGTCAAGGAAACATTCAGGTACAGTGGGTACTTTTTTAGATAATATACCATTTTCAAGATGCTTATTGCACAAATCAAATGAAAGTTAAAAGTGAACTTAATTAGCTAAATTAATTTGTAGGAGTACAGCAAAAATTAGTTACTAAATCAAATTAAATAATACTCATTTTTATCACAACTGCTACTTTGGCTTTTGTGCCTGTGTATACATGTTTTTGAACTATAAATCATTTAAATTAGTTGCAGTTTACGGTGAAGACATCAAAATTATAATTGCCCTATAAAAATGAAATAAAACTTAATTCATCAATGACCAGAAGGTCCTAGGATTGTGTTCCGGTGGTAGCAGGATTTTTGGCACTAGCTAGATAGCTTTGTTGAATTCAGTCACTGTCTAGAGGAGAAATCTTGCAGCTGGCTGCTCTGATTGGTAGTTTTCCACGGTTTCTTTGATGATTGCCAGGTGAAGGCCGGAGTAGTACCCTAACAAATGGGCCACAGACTGCACGTGAGCTTTCCTTCCTCATCCTTGTCCTATCCTCACCCCTTACTTACACACATACATACATGCACTACACTACCACACATATTGGAAGACCAGTTGGAAGCTTAGAGCGTGTCCTGCTGGGGCGGTGCCCTGCTGGTGGGAGGTACCTGGTTGGGGAAAACCCCATTAGCCGACTGGCAGGTTGGCACCAGACCTCACCATCCAGCGGGGGAAGATCACCGCCCCCTCCAGAGGAAAACATACACTACACTTATGGGACTATTGGCCTTAGCTGTAGATGCACCCAGATTCCCTAATCAATTAAATAATTCATGTTATTAAATTTCAATAGATATTAATATATTTTGTATTCAGTGTAGTATATTATTGTGTAATAAATTGCTATTAATTAATAAATATATTGATGCATTTTTCAAAATCCAAATGGAATTTTATCTATTTTCAGTTGTGGAGGTGTGGGAAGGGGTAATTACTCATAAGATTCGCACTAGTGGTGTAATTAGAGGGAATATTGAGGTGGTTCACCCTGGGTGACAGACAAGATTGACCTGATACCAAATGAAAAATGTCATTTAAATTTATATAATTTGAATTTTCGTTAAATTGCAAATGCAAATGTTAAATTTAACATTTTATCGTGGTCATGGGTGTTTACCATTAAATTCAACCAGCCATTGACATTTTCTGTAATTAAAAGTATGAAATAACTAATGGCCAGCAACAGCAGAAATGCTGCTGAATGAAATCAAGTAAAATGGTTTTCCAAAACGTAGCACACACACTGCTCAAGCAGAACATAAAATACTCTCATACAACACTGCCATAAATTATTTTAATAAAAACAAGTCTTTACAAATACTGCAATAACATAGTATAATATATATGAACAGTACAATAGTTCTTTACATGCCAGGTATATCCAAAAAGTTGCATTTCATAACTCAAGATGTGAATATCAATATTTAATGGTGGGTGGCCTCTTCCTTGGAACTTTGCTATCATATGATGTCAGATGAATCATAAGCAGTGAGGCACTAATAAAGAGAATTCATTCAATGCATCCAAGATACACATGAGAATAGTCGGAACCACATATTTTCATTTTTCCATCAAAATAGCTATTCTGTAGCCAGCAACTCCAGAAATGCCTCCGCAATGCAATAATTTTCATTTTATTAAATTTATTTAAGTACAGGCACAACAATACTGTGGTATATCAGTAACAAATAATGGCCGTGGATAATCTAAGAAAATAACATATTTTGGAACAAATTACTAGAAATGCTTGTTGATAAATGCAATATTTTCTTTTGACATCATGTTTCATAGAGAAGTGGAATGTTTGGAGAGCTTATTAAGATATAAAATATTCACTGGAAAACTAGGCAGGCTCTACTTATGTAAGATTATTTATGTATTATTTACATAATGGACAATGGAATTACATGGCTTTTTCATACTTCTTTCTCAAAGTTGTTTGCTCACTATCAGCTTTGCCAATCAAAGATTAACTGTTTTCCTCAAATTTGTTTTCCAGTACCAATGACTTTTCTTCTTGCAATTTTTTTTTTAGTTATTTCCATTGAGCTCACATCTCCAAACCTTGACATGCATATACCCATGCAGTTTATTGGAATTGTTATCGTATTTCATAAAACAAAATTGCATCACATTTAAATTTTCAACTATTTGTAATCTAACGAAATCAGGCAAAATCAGAGTTAAAAATTGTATTGGTACTGACATTTTCAAATTTTACATCAAATTGTTATTAAAACTATGAAACCCAAATTTCTATTAAGAGATGTGAGTCTAATTTTACATAGTAATTCAAATACAGTAGATACCTAGTAAATATATACACAGTAAATATCTGTGGCGTCAATTACAGAAAACATATGGTCTAGTGGTCAAACTGCTCAGCTTCCATCTCTAGAAGTGAGGTTTAATTCCTGGTCACTTCACACAGAATTTGTGTCGACAGAGTGGGTTTGTAGCAGGTTTTCTCAGGATAATCCTTTTTTTCTCAGGGTGATTTCTTTGCTTTTCACTCTTTCATTGCTCCATTTCACTAATCATAATTTCATTCAAGCAACCCAATTTATGCACTAGTGCACATTAAGAAATCAGAGATAAATTAATAATAGGTCTAGTTTTGAGATATATTGTGATTAGAATATTGTAAAAATTATTAAGGGGAAATGAGCATAGAGTAAGGAATAAAAAAAATTGCTGTTTTCCAGCACATAATCACAGAACTTTCTCTTCTAACGAAGTATTCATAAGGCAAGAAAATAAAAAGAATTCTAGGTGGTGAATTTGTGATGTAACTGTTATTTTTAGCAATTTCATCGATTCAAGTATGATTCCAAGAGTAAAGGTACTAATTTAGTGTTTAAAAGTCTTTGATGACAAGTGATTGAAATATGAATGAAGAGTATTTTATGAGTATGTTATAGAAATAAGATTAGTGAGCATTTGTACTTACCCATTTTGTACTATTATGTAGTCAGATGCAATCAAATTATCTCATTGGTATTTTGTAGAATCCTATTTGTATTATGAGCTAATGAGTACTGACGTAATACTCAGAAAAATGCTTTAAGATATTATTAAGGACGGGCTACTATTGACAAAATATTTTCAGGTTCTTCCCAGTAGGAACAGAAGTATCAAGAATATCACAGAAAGATTTAATACTATCTGGCTATGAGGTTCCAGCAGGAGTAAGTGTATTTTGATTTTTCTTTTCTCGAAAAGCTTATATCTTGCAGGAAACTTCAATATGTGACATGTGTTGCAGAGTCGACTTGATCTCTCACCGAATGTTCATTTTTTCTCTGAAAAATATTTTAAAAATGCAAATACTTTTCTACCAGAAAGATGGATAAGAAACCATGGACAAGCATCAGTGCACCCATACATTATGACACCATTTGGACATGGGACACGAACATGTGCTGGTAAGTAGTAAAGTACTTGAATGCAACAGGCATGTTATATTGATAATTTTTTCCACTCAATTTAAAAACTTAGCAATTAGAACATTTAACCTGTTTATGAATTAGAAGTAAATTTGAACATGTACAATTCAAATCTGGGACAATGTCGTCATCTTGATCAGGTTATTCATTGAGTTTCTCTGATATTTTGAGCGAATGTTGAGAAGAGCCTTTGTTTTGCCTCTGGATATCAATCGTCAGCCACTAGCTGATTTGGCTTTGCAAATAGCTTTTACTAGCGGAACCCAGCAGACGTTCTACCTTTCATCTCCCTCTTTCTGCTTCCCTCCTCCTCTCTCTCACTCTCTCCCTCGCTCGCTCTCCGTCTCTCTCTCTCTCCCTCTCCGTCTCTCTCTCTCCCTCTCCGTCTCGCCATCTCTCTGTCCGTCTTTCTCTGTCTCTCTCTGTCTCCATCATAAACATTTAGTAGCAGATTCTGCACCTCTCTGAACAGGTGGGGTAAATCGAGAAGCGCCGGACCAGCAAAAATGTAATAGAATGTTCAAGAAGATCTCGTCCTGTAAATTACAGTGTGAGAATCGTTTCTTCGAGGTCTTCGGCCTCAAATTTTAGCTTTTAATGCTATAGAACGCTTCGTTTAGTTATTTAACGATATCGATAAAAAAAGCTGCCGAGTGTTGCGGGTTGCATTTGACATGCATATTTGTCTTTGCTCTACAGTCGCATCTAGAGGAGTTACAACAAAATTATCAGCATATAAACCGTCTGAATGAAAAAAAAACGTAGATGTGGCGGAGTTAACAGCACCAACACCCATTATATATATATATATATATATATATATATATATATTGGTTATCTCGAGAATAATTATTAAATTATATTATAATATATAACTTTTTCTATTAAATTAATAGTTAATTTGAGGCGCGTTCCGGGACCTAAACTTTTAGAAATCAAGCTCTGTGTATATATACAAACATGGTATGTACAAACAAAATATACAAACTGTGTATAACTTGCTATGGGGAGTAGTGAATTCTGTGCACATTTTCAAAAATCTGTGATCCCTACACTAAGTCATATACCACTTGAATTTTGAAATAATTAAAAAAAACGCCCCCATTTAATAAAATCTATTTTCAAGGATAAATAAGCAATACATTTTGGGCTCTTATCCATCATGTCCTTCGTCAAGGAATAATACTTCCTGCCGCGACAACATGGAAATGATAATTTGAGTAACTATATTTTCCACTGAATTCTACAAGTCGTGCACAGATAATGAAGTTACATTTATGTCCAGAAGCAAAACAAAGTGCCATCTCAGAATTTGCTCAATGGATCAGGGAAACTGGACGAAAAACCTGATCGAGATAGGGGTCATTGACCCAGAAGCTGCGATACAATACTTGTTAGTAGTTATGTATATCGTAATATGGAATACATAAACATATATAACTTATAGTACGATATCGATTGGATAACTTAATTGGTCTACTTTGTTTAATCCGTAAAACTCCGATCGCATCAGGATTCGAGTCCCGACGGTGGTAGGATTTTCGACACAAGCTATTGATAGCTAGATCGAATTCAATCGCTGTTTTGAGATTTCTAGCGACCGGCTGCTCTGATTGGTAGTTTTCCGTGGTTTCTTTGATCAACACCAGGCGAATGCGTTGTTGATCTCTTTAACAAACAGGCTTCTTGATCCTCTAAGAAACGGGCCATGGACCGCGCGCGATCTTTCCTTTCTCTTCCTTGCCCTGTCCTCATCCCTTATGTACACACTCTTAAAGTTACGTGCACTACTCTAACACACAGGTCGCTAGACCAGTCGGGAACGTAAAACTTGTTCCGACAGGGGCAGTGCCCCCCGTTTGTGGAAAACACCTCGTTGGGGAAAAGCCTGCAAGCCGAAGTGTAAGTCGGCGCCGGATCTCACCACACAGCAGGCGAAGAACACCGCCACATCCGCGATAACAATAAAAACAAGCACTACACTTTCGAGACTAAACCGATTGTTCATAGTTAATATTTTCCTTTGCTCCGTCAAAGTGAGTTGGTTCACGTCCTGACGGTGTGTGTGTGTGTGTAAATGAGACTCTCAAGTGTTTCTTCCTCCATATTCCACTCTTTCTTCGAACCTATACGTCACCAGTCTTTTACCAGCCTCTTTTCTTCCTCATTGACATTGTATGCTGAAAGACTACTGAGTTTGCTGTGCATGCTGAAAGACGCACGCGGTTTGCTGTGTTGGAAGTCGGAGAGAATGGGTGATGTAGGAGTTAAAGGGTCGGTACATGCTCACCGCATGCCTCATTGATGCCGGACCCTTTAGGGTAGACTGTCTAATTCATTGTACGAACGCCGACGAGCCGTGCCAACTGAGGAACGATATGTATTGTGTGCACCGTTAACATTACCTTTGTCTTCGGCCTCTTCTAGATGGGCAATCGAACGTGAACCCACACCAGATCAATAGGCTCGAACTAGATATCTGACCGAACTTCAGAGTGAATGGAGTTGTCAAGATTTTCCTGTGGTAATGTGCAGCGGAGAAGAAACAACGCCAATTCCTAATATATCTCCGTGGCATATCTAGCACTCCAATGGTGTGTCCCCTTGTTCGGGCTTCGTGGTGGGAGGGAACGAATTCTTTCTCTCTATGAATACCAAATCATTACCCTGCCCAAGGAAGAGAAGACTTAAGGAAATAATTTCGACCTCGACAGTTTTTTGCTGACGAAGTCCCGTGCTTTTATAATGCTTAGAGAAGGAAAAGCGATGAACTGTGTGAGCGCAATAATGAAATAAATTATGGAGCGCAATAATAATCTTTCTAGGGAATAAAAATCGGTCGAAAAGTGCCAGGCGGTGGTTCGTAAGCGCACTGGAAGTGTCTTCAGATATACGAACAAATACAAAAGCTTCCAAAACTGAACGAAATGGCCGATCACCAGGTTCAGGTGTCTGCCCACCTTACATCAACACTCTACAAGGCTGGGATAAATCACAGTCTTCTCCAGTGAAACCGAGGAAGATCTGAAATCCTTCCAGGCGGAGGGGTTACCGAGGCTACAGGATCCAGCGACGACTGAATGGGGTACTCATCCACATCACAACGCTCTTCTCACCTTCGGCGGCCCTTCTCTTACAGAGAAGATCTCATGTGGGTCCTATAATTTGGGCGTGCGACAGTGCCGAATCCTCTGCTTTAAGTGTAAGGATTTCGGCCATATCCAGCAACGTTGCATAAGTAGTAGGGGAGATCGAGACTGATTGGCACCAGTTTGTAGTTATTATTTTTTACGCAATTCCAGGGAAATTTTGTGTAGTTTATTTGTATCAATGGAGACTACATTGATTAGGGTACATTACGGATTTTTTTATTTGTGAATATTTGGCTGCCGAACTTTTTGTGTCGTGAAAAGTAATGAAGTCAAGCTGTGTCAGCCAACTCCACAATTGGTGTTGGTCGACACAGGCATTGTGATACATTGGCACTAGCAAGTAGCAGGATGGGATACACAAGCTAATAGTAGGAATTATGAACTAGGTTGAAACACTACTTGAGAGTGTAAAATAATAAATCAATTTCAAAATGAATCATATTTCAATGTTATTTACACAAATAAAAGCATCATATTCTTCCAATATCCCCCTAAAGAATTTGAAGATGCGTCAGATCGGAGGAAGACTTTCCCCACTGAATGTCCCTGGGTTCCTGGCAAAAGGAACCTACTGCTTTTTTTTATTTATTTTACGCCAAAAAAGCAGTTAAAACTGCGTATGACGTGCTATGGGGAAAAGTGAATTGTGTGAACATTTTCAAAATTCTGTGATCCCTAAACTAAGTCTTATACCACTTGAATTAAAAAATCCCACGTAATAAAATATATTTTCAAGGATAAATAAGAAATAAATTTTGGGCTCTTATCCATGTTGTCCTTCGGAATAATACTTCCTGCCGCAACAACATGGAAACGAGAATTTGAATAACTGTATTTCCCACTGGTTTCTAGAAGACGTGTACAGAAAATGAAGTTACATTTATGTCCAGAAGCAAAACAAGGGGCCGTCTCAGCATTTGCGCAATGGATCAGGGAAACTGGACGAAAAATCTTATCGTGATGGGGGTCATTGACCCAGAAGCTGCGATACAATACTTGTTACATATTGTTTAGAATTATACAGTCCAATGGTAAATAATACATTAAATATCACTGTTAAAATTAATGTTACTTTCCTTGTGATGCTCAGTATAGTCTCTAATTGTATAGAAACAGTTATGCAGCAGAAAGGACTTCACTTTGGATTTAAACTTTTCTATCGAATTTAATTGTTTAATGTCATCTGGCAAAGTGTTGTAAAATAATGTACATGTATTGTATGTGATTTTTTTGTAATGAGCTGTTGATACTGTCACCTGATGAGTATGATTTCTACGTCGAGTGTTATAGTAATAGACATCGGAATTTTCTGAAAATTTATTCCTGCCCTTAAGCAAGTCATTTTTGTCAAAAACCACTGATTCGTAAATCAACAGACCCTTGTCTGTTGATTTACGAATCAGTGGTTTTTGTATGGTATTTACGAATCAGTGGTTTTTGTAATGGTAAAATTCCTAGATTAATGAAGAGATGCTTACAAGAATCACGTGGTTGGGATTTGGTTATTATTCGTACAATTCTTTTTTGTAATCTAAAAGTCTGGGAGCTATAAGATGTATTTCCCCAGAATATTATGCCATATCTCAGGCGGGAATGAACATTCGCGAAATATACACAACGAGCAGTATGAAGGTTGACTGAATTTGAATGAATTCTGAACGCGTAGCATAATGAACTTAATTTTGTGTTCAATTCATTTAAATGGACGTCCCATTTAAGGTTTGACTGAATTGAGAGACCTAAAAATTTAGTTGCCTTAACATCAGTCAATTGTACACCGTTCATTTTCAATGAAGCACAGAATTGTTTATTTGAAATGGAAAACTGCATTAAAACCGTTTTCTTTTCGTTTACTATTAATTTGTTATTTCGTAACCAATTTGAAACATCTGATATTGTACTATTTACGGTTTCTTTATTGCAAAGGATGTTCGTATCATCCGCAAAGAAAACTGTTCTTCCGTTTCGAATCGTCGAGGGTATATCGTTTACGTAAAGTAGGAACAGAATAGGGCCTAAAATCGATCCTTGAGGAACTCCACATGCAATGGGCAAAGAGTCGGAAAGGTGCGTACGTAATGTTCCATCATTCCAGTAAGGTATTTCAACTTTCTGAGATCGTTGTTTAAGGTACGAACATAACCAATCTAGAGCAATATCACGGATTCCATATGAAGGTAATTCTGAAAGTAAAATGTCATGATCAATGACGTCAAAAGATTTTGAGAGATCTAAAAATAATCCAATAGGTGCCTCATTTTGATCCAATGATGAGACGACCTCTTTAAGAAAAGAAAATATGGCTGTTTCCGTTAAATTTGATTTTCTAAATCCATGTTGGCAATCTGAAAGCGCGTCGTGTTTACTGAGAAAGGTTTCCATTCGTACGTAAAAAAGTATCTCTAATATTTTTGAAAAAATTGATAGAAGAGAAATGGGCCGATAATTTTGAATTTCATTTTTGTTGCCTGTTTTGAAGACCGGCTTAATTTTAGCTGTTTTGAAAATATGTGGAAACGTTGCGGTGTATAACGATGAATTTAATATGTGAGTTAACGGGTGTGTAATGGCATACGCACAAGTCTTTAACAAAGAATCCGGGAATTCATCTAAACCGGATGAATATTTATTTTTTAGTTTACCAATTATTTTGATAATTTCATAGGTAGCAGTTTCGGAAACGAACATCGTGTCTAAAATTTTGGGTGAACTGTCTGTAATTGAATTTTGTGGCTGAAGAACCTTAGTGAGATCGGCAGCAATTCTCGAAAAGTATTGGTTAAAGAGACTAGCCACTGTTGCCAGGTCGTTCACATTTATATCGTTATATTTGAAAACAATATTCTCTACAAGGTTTCTAGTTGATTTGGTCGTAGTTTTTATTATATTCCACATTGCTTTTGTTTTGTTATTTGAGTTCAAAATATCCTCATCGTGTTTCATGATTTTAGCCTGCCTTATGACTTTTCTTAACAATGATTTGTAATTTTTAAAGTAGATAAGGAAGTCTTGAGATACGTTATGGGGTTTAGAAATGAAAGAAAGAATTTGCTTGTTTTTACAAGATGTCCTAATCCCTTGTGTTATTAAAGAATTGCTTTTCCGTGAAATATTTAATTTTCTTTTTTGAAGAGGAAAGCAAGTGTTGAAATGAAATGAAACAGTTGAAAAAAAAGAATTATATTTGTCGTTTGTATCAACAGTATTATAAACCGCTTCCCATGACTCCTGCATCAAGTAATCAATGAATAATTTTATTTTACTTTTTGTAAACAATCTAGTCATACGTGTATTATTTATTGTGTTAGTAATCGCATTTCTTATAATGGTAAGATTTTTTGCATCGTGATCACTGTATCCTAAATCTTTTGTTTCAACTTAATATCGAGTGGTAGTTTTGTTAATTATAATTTGATCAAATTGCCTTCATCGAATTTTGTGATCCGTGTAGGTACATTTATTGCAATGTCTAAATTGAAGGAATAAATTTAATTGAGAAACTTTTCATTCTCACAAGATTCGACCAGAAAATCAATGTTAAGATCTCCGCATACAACAATGGATTCAAAAGAGCGATTGCTGACTTTGTTAAGTGTTATCTCCAGTTTTTCTAATAACAAAATATAATCTGCAACTCTCTTTGTTGGAGGTCTGTAGATGCAAAGTATTATCACTTTTAGAGAAGTAAGATATACAACAAATTTCGAAAACAATTTCAACGGAATACACATTTAATTCCGCCAAGGAGATAGAATCAATATTATTTCTAACGTAAATACAAGAATCCCCCCTAATACGTAGGACCTTTATGCGATTCTCTCTCTCTCTCTGCAATAAAAGCCTGCTTCTGATTCGACTCTTCGTGCAGCGTGTATACTGCAGAAAAATATCGCTATGACAGGCTCTAAAGATCGCCCAATCGGTGACATTGCGGGAAGAAGTAGTCTGCAGCGATTCTAGAAGTGCTCTCGAATCCATCTCCTCTTCTTGTCAGTCATCTGGCAATGAATACGTGACTCAAAAGACATCGTCTAATTCTGCATCATTATAACTTGATCATCTGTTGTGTTGACCATCTGTTGTGGCCTCAAGGAAATAACTAGAAATGAAATAGCTGACCAGGCAACAAAATTTGCCATGAAGACACTAGAGATAAATATCTTTAAGGTAGATACAAAGATTTTCATTAAACGCTCAGTGGCAGAACTGGAATGTTAAACTCACGAGGATTAAGTACTTAATAAAACCTTGGGCTTCCCGATCCTGTCATACTAGGCGCGAGGAGATCATTCTTCAATGACTTGGGAGCGGCCACTGTCACTTCTCTAAGGGATACTTTCTCTGCGGTGGCTCGTCACTTATCTGCGATAAATTCGGAGTGGACGTTAGCGTGGAGCGTACTGTCGTTCACTCTGGTATGGCAAGAGATGCCGACGAAGGCATTGCCTTTCGACTTTCCGCTTCTCTAGACCTAGCCTCTCACCGCCCTCGTAACGATGAAACCTTCTCTCCACGTATTTTTAACTTCCTACAGGAATTTTCGGCTTAATCTGAGAGAAAGCTTATGTTAATTAACATGAATATTATTCACCAAATTTTAGTGTTCTTCCGACTCTTTTTCTGCCGGCTCATTAGTTTTACTACTCACCATGATTATCCACAGTTCGTTTCTTTTCGGCATTACTTGGTATTTGAAAACATTACAGCTTGGCACTTTCAATCCTTATATGTTCTTACAGGTACGGTACAGGTACAGGCCTGTACGATCATTTGACGTGAGCGCCAATGACCTTAGGTGTTAAACCTTCAACATCATATCATCATCATCATCATCATCATCATCATCATCATCGGCGGCCGTGTCAATTCCTGAACATATTCAACTGTTTCCCGAAGTTCAATTGCGGCATCAACATCAAATTCTAGTCACAATCTGCCTGTTGTAGATTCACCTTGTTCCCAGATTCCTACCCAAAATGCCTCGACTTTTTCTTTTGTAGGAGGGACAGCAGCCGACCTGGATGGCCGAGGTGGCGTAGAGCGAGTACCGACTCAGCGCTTCGGTCCGAAAGGTCGCGGGTTCGAGTCCCGCCTTGGGCATGGCTGTTTGTCCCTTGACTTTGTGTGTGTGTGTGTGTGTGTGTGTGTGTGTGTGTGTTGTCGCGAAGGGCCTCGCGTTCTGCTGACCCCAGATCAGAGGAGCCCGCAAGTGTTTGTCTAGTCTATGGTCGAATATGCGTCCCTACGGGACGTAAAGGGCAACCGGCTGTCGGCTGGATAAAAGCCCTAGGGAAAAAAAGGGACAGCATTGTTCTTCGTATTTTCAGTCAAATTGTATTAAAATCTCTTACCGTTTATCTTAAAACAACCGATTAAGAGTATGGAAATCCACTATAATTAGGTGTGTTGAGGCCATGTATTATTATTATTATTATTATTATTATTATTATTATTATTATTATTATTATTATTATTATTATTATTATTATTATTATTATTATTATTATTATTATTGTTGTTGTTGTTGTTGTTGTTGTTGTTGTTTAATGGTTTATCACAAAATTGATTGTCTTTTTTAGGCCGACGGTTTGCAGAGCAAGATCTTTATATTGTCCTATCTTCAATCTTACGAAAGTTCCGCATATGTTACACCAATCCTAAACCTTTGGGACAAGTTTATAGTACTCTCCTCTTTCCTGACGGACCTGTCAAAATACAATTCATACCAAGATCATAAATTACATCGAATAAAAGTAATTTCGACAACGAGACAATACAGTGTGAATCCGATGTATTAATAAATATATTGAAGGACTATTTCATTTCCTAGGGGACAAACAAATTTGTTCAATTTTGTAAGTGTTATTGAAATAAAATAAAAAGTTTAGATGGAAATGGACGTAAGTTTCAAATTCTCCCTAAATTCAATTTTGCATGTTAAGCTATGTTCAATTTCCAATGGCTTTCGAAAAGACGCATGTGTCAGAGTACCCGGTAGTAGAGTTCAATAACACCATAAGATTGAGCCAGGAGTAATGCCATTGCATCTGGAAATGAAAAGGATGTAGGAGCCTCCGAGAAGTTGCCAAGGTTATGTGGTCATCAGTGTGAAGCGTAACAACTCTGTGTTTTAGGGTTGTGATCTGAACTTTTTCGTATGTACAGAGGAGTTACTCTAAGGGGCCAGTTTGACAGGTCGGGAAACAAATGAACGTCATATAGGGCGATATCATTGCAAGAGATAGTGAGAAAGTCACTTACAAATGAGCTAACTGTAAATGAAATCATTGACGAATTGAGTGCATGAACATAACCTGCAGTTATGTTGTCAGCTGTGGCCAAACAGCAGCTGTCAAAACGGTCTCTTCTTATAGTAATCTCTCTATACCAGCATATGATTTGTGAGCTGGCTCACAATGTAATAATGAAGACATTTTGCAACAACGCAAATTGTATCAAACTACATTTTCGTGTACTTCAACGATTCTTCTCTCCAAGATTCGAAGTATCCCGTCGATAGATTGGGTAGTGACCTAAATTTCATGAAGAGAATCAGAATATTTTCACGAACTATTGTTTTAGGAACTTGCAATCTGCATGTGATGGATGTGAAAAATCTCATATTATTCCCTGTGGATGGTGCACTAAACAATTTTGCTGCACATGTTTTGTTGTTAACAAAGGAGGAATTCAGGGGGGACTGCTCCTGCTTTTTTCTGTATTTTGAGAAGAAATTTAATAATAATTAAGCAAACAATAATTTTATAGAGCTTAGCTAATAATACACATTAATAACTTGGTGAAATTTAGCTCCATATTATAAAACGTGCGGGATAATGTTAAGCTTTACTGTGAATATCCCGTATTAATAATAAATCATCTTTCAATTATATTGCTTTTAAACGTTATTTACTCAGAAATTTACCAGTTTGTGCCTAAAATCACGAGTCATAGCACTCGAATTAACATAATTATATTACTATTAAATAAACTCTTTCCATTACAAATGTCTTAGATTTCTTAAATATTTCAAATGCCGAAAAATTGGTGCTTCTCACGAAACAACATTTCGTGTGTCCGCGGTGCGATAAAAATCATGTGTTTTTTCAGCATTCCTTTTAATCAATGGAAGCATAATCTGAAAACTGAAAATTTTAGGCTGATGTCCATGTGGTAAAACGATTTTATTTAACAGATCTTCAAAAATGAAGAAATTTGTCAATGCTGCGAAACGTACGGATTCAAAAAATCCGCCGACTGACTAATTTCCCGTGAACTGGCAGTTCTAGCGTGAACATACAGTGCGTTAGAGACCAAAAACTGCGCGTTTACAATTTTTGATAAAGTGAGAAAGTAAAAGTAATGATGAGTAAAACAGTTTATTATATTATATATTGTATGTTTTTCCATTTTAATGTACGATATAATGTAACAAATGCATATTTGTTTGATCCCAAGTGTACACTGAGAAAAAAGCGAACCTCAACCTTATCTCAACTGAATATTTTCAGTTATATTCAATGTTATTACAATAATTTCACTTTTCTGTTATTATGAAAGCGAATCTGTTGTTTTAATCATAATGTCGGTTCCATTATTATAACGAAAAAGTTTCATTTTTTGGGGCAACAGAACAATTTTCTTTACAAAGGGTATCCCAGATAAGATGGTAAAAATTTCCCCTAAACCAAATGACATATAAGTAGTTACATTATAATTCTAACGTAAAAATAATATTTTTGAAAGGTTCCTAGCGCCCCTGTCCCACCACCCACACCCATCTATAGTCAAAAACGTGTTTTTTACTTTTTTCTTTTTACTTTTTTCGACTTAACACAATTTTATCTTAATGAAAAAATATGATAAATAAGAAGACAGTTTATACATTCAAAAAATATTTTTTTAAATTTTCTCAGACCCAAATTCAAGCACAAAAATATATTTGAAAACAATAACAAAAATAATGTTTATTGTGGCTGAGAACCATGGAACAGGCTCGAAAAATGTCAAACGTTCCTCTTAAAACATAAATTGTTGTGATTTTTTTTCAAATTTTTTTCGACACCTGGGCTGCAGTTAAGAAAATAAAAACCAATTACCCGCCTTTAAATCACCTTGACTTTAAATATACTTTGAAAATGACTGCAACAGTCCTGTGCATTTATTTGTGTTTATTATACATTTATATACATTGTTGTAGAACCCAGTAATATTTTAATTTTGGAATTTAGTTACAAATTATCATATTTTTTAAAATATTTCTAATCCTTTGCATAAGTATATCGTGTGTGTGTGTGTGTGTGTGTGTGTGTGTGTGTGTGTGTGTGTGTGTGCGTGTGCGGTTGCAAATTACTGTTGAAAATTACCATAAATACGCTCTTCATTTGTTAACAGTTGGAAGAAAGGCTCCAAGATAAGATACACGTAATGGTTTGAGACATTTTACGTAAGTGTCATACACAAACTCTTTCTGTTTGTGAGTGAACTTCGAGGGAGCCACTACAAACCTACTTTTCTACAAGAGTGAAAAGCATGCCTTTTGCAGGGACATTGAGCAGCGTACCCAGGGGTGTTCAGCGTACCGTTCCCCGGCGATTGAGGTCTCGTCGGCGGAGCAGAATTTTCCACGGTCGCGGCACACTAATAAAATAGTCGCATTGTATAATACTATGTCTTACGATAGTTACAGTATGTCGTAAATAACTATTTTGAAACCAATAACTGGGGACTATGCAAATAATATTATTGTATTGTTCTGGCTAATTATATCTTAAACGTGTTAAAAATTTGACATTTTGTGCTCTGTAACGGAAAGCAGATTCTGTGATAAAATGATAGTTGGGTGAGTTCAGCCTCGGATCGAGGAACTACTTAAGGAAAATGCATTTGGAAGGACTAGTTATTTTTCTGCAAACGTTTAACATGCGTTTTTATGATCTTTGGTAAAAAAAATATAATATCGTATAAAAATAAAATATCTAGTTCATAATTTGGCCGCTATCAGAATTGAGTTCGCAAGTCAGGTACTGTGATCTGTGACTTCCGTTGTTTCCTTGGTCACTTCCAGGCTAATACCAAACCAGCACAATCGGTCATAGTTCACGAGTCATCATTCCTCTCTTCCAAATTATGACTTCACTCCCAACTTCAGGAACGTACGATGGACAGATTTTCCATTCTTACTAATCTCATCCCTCATTGATCTAAGAAAATATTGAGTCTGAGAGTAGGAGAAAATCCATATCATTATGAATTGGTTTATTATTAATAATAATGAATTGGGAAGGGAATTTATTGTAATAAAAACGCAAAATATGTGCATGTATATGTATTTATATTTTCAAAAATATTTAAGAAAAACTGGAAACTATATAAAATAAAAATTCATGATAATGTATAAAATTTCCTCATACGAGCATTTCCAAATTTTCGAACCCAATGTGTGGCCGTTCAGACCTGAAAATTTATTCGGTGCAGGTGAACGAACCTCTACAGCAGAAATTGAACCCTAGTCTTCACCAAACAATGCCACTTTTAAATAAAATTAAAAATACGCGTGCGTAGAGTATACAATTTTTTTTTACCAGAAGAGCCTCACTGCACAGCCACTGACGGATCGGGATTCGAGACCATGTTCTTCCTAAATCCAATATTATTTACGTAGCCACTGCAGTATCATTGAGTTCGAGACAGACAGTGGCGAATTTGTTACTCTAGCTAGATTGCTGTGTGGAATTCAACCGCTGTCTGGAGGAAACTTCCAACGGCCTGTTGCTTTGATCGGTAGTTTTCCGTGATTACTAGTGTCAATCCAATTCGAATGCTGGAGCTTAACAAACAAGCCAGCGAACGATATTTCACATCCTTGTCCCCTTCTCTCCCCTACACACATATTTAAATCACGACAATACCACATATGTTGGAAGAATGAATGGCATGTCCCGGCGGGGAAAATACCTGGACAGGGAAAACCCCGACGTGTAGGTCGTTCAAGCCGACGAGTAGGTTGGCGACGAATCTCACGTTCCAGGAGCGGAGGAACACTGCTCCTTCCGGGGTAGCAAGCAATACACATACAGGGCTAACGACCTAAGTAGTTGATTCGTCCGAAAACTATTGTAATTGAACTCAATTTATTGAAAACAAGCGCCACAGATTGATCACATCACTAAATTCTAAGGGGGTATTCCCCTTCGACTAGTTTCTTAACTCTGCAAACATAAACACTGCACACTTTATGAGAGGCCCACGGCTTGTCCTGATCCCCCAGTTCCATTCCAAAATAAGCGTTACAAACACTTGTACTAAATGAGGTTATATTCTGTCTCTCTTTTGCAATCATAAAACGTCCATAAATATGTATTTGGATCACACTTACTTCTTTGCATGATTATAGAACAACAAATATTTAACTAGTTCTTCGAAACACTCTGCTTGAGATGCATTCGAATATCTTAGTCAACTCTTGCTGATTTAACTTTTGCGCAGTGTCTACCACTATAAGCATGGAGCTATTAATACACGTATTCATAGGTCTATGAATATAAAACTGTAACGTGCTGCCATCTGACCGTATTCTGTTACAAAATCATGCAAAATGAACTAACATAATCAACTATCACGAATAATATATATTTGCGTTTCTATCTCAGTGAAGATACTGTGTATATTTTCAATATCTTTTTGATCTCAATTACTGAAATTCTTAACAATTCTGATGTGATAGAACAAAAGTAAGGGCATTATTGAATTCAGGTGACCAATTTACGTATAAAACAAGTGTCAAAATCAAATATACCCAAAACTTTTCCAGAAGTATTTCGAGGTGTAAGTTTAGGGTTTTCTTACAAATAACAATATAAAAAAATCAAAAAATAAAATCTTCTACGTCACCTACCCCTTCTGGCGCCCCCATCGACTGCCATATTGCTAATAAATGAACATATTTCTTAACACTTGCGTTTAAAAATAAATACACGTTTCAACATACAGTTTCTCACTTTAATACTCGTCATCTAATATATCATAATTGATCTGGAATAGTTTACTAACAATAAGACATTGAAATGCGAAAGGTAAGTACATGCACTATATGACACTCCAAGTGCAATATTTTCTCATGCTGAAAGTTTAGAGCGCGAAAGAAAATTTCTATGCATGCAAGGTTGCTCAAAACGTCCACAAAACCTGTCACTTTCATATTCGGTCAACTAGGGAAATAATTTGTAGTTAAGTTTCTTATCTGGGCCGAAAGAGTTAAGAGGCGCTGCGGCTACACATCACTCCACATTCTAGTGCTAAAAAAGTTAGAATCAGTTCCTCTTGAACGGTGAAAGTACTACAGCGGACCGAAAAGGACGGAATACTTCATTTCACCAGCGATAACTTGAACTGTTCAATCACTGAAAGGGCTATTCTTCAAGATAAATTGGGAAAATGCTCAATCTGCCACGAAGTACAGTCCACGACATCGGAAGTCGATACGAACGAATACAATGCGTTCCGAAAAAGGGTCGTCCACAGTCTTACTAGAAAAGAGAAAGATGCCTAACTGAGAAAAGTGAGGAAGAATCTTCGATTAAGTGCGTCGAAAATTGCTACTGAATTGCTGGAAGAATGATGAAGAAAGTGCACCCTGAAACTCTGAGGAAAGTGCGACAAAAGCTTTAACGGAAGTGTGGCAAGGAAAAGTCATTTACAAGCGGGGTCAATGGAAAGAAATGGCGGGAATTCGTGTAGAAGTATGTGAACAAGAGATCAGAGTGGTAGTCGGATGTTATTCTTGCTGACGAGAACAAATTTACCTTGTGGAAACCAGATGGCGGAACTAGGGTATGTTAACGAAATACTTGAAAAAAAACCTGCAGCAGACTGTTAAGTAGGGCTGTTGCAACATCATGGTGCGGGCCTGCATATCTTCGCCTCGAATTAGAGAATTGGGGTTTGTAGAAGAAACGAAGACGAAGATATGTTATCTCTCCATTCTCAAGGAATGATTCCACAGAAGTGCGGATACTTTCGGAATACAATATACCTTTAAATTTTACCAGGACAATGATCCAAAACATAAAGCCTACATTGTGTGCAGATGGCTTCTCTACAACTGCCTCAAGGTCTTGAAACCTTCTCCGCGGACTCCAAACCCTAATTCAATCGATCATTTGTAGTATGAACTTAAAGCTGGATTTAAAAAGAAAATTTCCGCAAGAGAGGAATTGAAGAGGAGATTGTGGAAGGACGGTATCTATAGATATATCAAAAAAATAGTCTAAATAAGCCCAATCGTTTGAAAGAAGTGATTTCACAGAAAGGTTTCCCAACCAAGTACTAACATAATAATACCATGTAACAATTCTGGACTCTGAACCTGGAACCGCGGAAAGGCGCGAGAGTAGTATCAGAAATATATCATATAAAACTGAACGAAACCTTAAATACTATGACAGAATCCAACATCTTCACTGGAATTTACGACAACATGCTTTTACGTTTTAACAATCAAAATCAAAATTAATTCTTTCTTCCTCATTGTCCCCCTCTTCCTTGACGGTCGAAATATTGGATTACATGCTTGTCTCGTAATCGTCTCCAGTTTTCAAATTCGATGGTTAACTGAAATGAAGGATCAGCAGAAGCACTCACGCTCACTGTGTTAATAGTTTTTTCATATTGTAAATAATGTTTAGTTAAAACGTAACCGAGATCGAGACAGCCGTGATCGCCAAGGCAAAAGTGCCGTGGCGATCTCGGACGGAAAGATCGCGGGTTCGAGTCCCCCCTCGGGTATGGATGTGTTTGCGTATGTCTGTTTGTGTGTGCCGTCCATTCATCCTTCATTATTATTATCATCATCATCATTCCATCTTCCATTCCCCCAGGACTAACAACCCTGGGAGTATAAAAATCGGATTCAGTCTAATGATGATACCCCTGATTAGTTACATGCAAGACTTGCGAAGTGATAAAATGATACTGAGCCCGTGCAAGTGCGTGTCCTGCGTGGTCCAAGATGGACTATTCGCGAGAAAAAAATTCCTCGCTAGCCGATTATATAGGAACGCTAGTCGTTCTACTGAATAGAGAAAATAAATAATAAGTGTTATGTTCATATTCCCCTAAAACACTTTGTTCCGGCATTATGAAATCCGGGAGAGAACTTGTTTACAAGCTAATTACATATAAACGAATTAAAATGGTAAAACGAGAGGTTTACTGACTGTATGTGAAATCTTAAAAACCAGCGATACTTAGTATGCAACAATATTCAACAACACGCCTTAAGTCGAAAATTGAGAATACAGTGAACCTGCAATGACATTATTGAACGCAGCGTCTTGTTTTTTCGAAGAAAGGTAATGACAAACATTTTCTTGTGAGGTACCACTGTTTAGCCGCGATATGTGTGTGTGTTGGGGTCGCACGTATCTTTGCCTCCGCACTCAAGTTTAACCGTATGTTAGCGGCGGCGATGGTGTAACGGTTAGCGTCTCAGGTTGTTATACCCAAGTTTGCAGGTTCATCGAAGCCGTGGATTTCTAAGGGCGAAAAAATTCTACGCACGCCTTTCTTCGGAGAGGAAATAAAGCCGGCTGTCCCATGTTAGTAGATTTACTGCATGTAAACGATCCTCAAGCCTAAATGAAGCCTCTGAGCTACATTCAAATTTCCTGTTTCGTCGCCCAAGTAGGTGACGCCACCTTCTTTCTCCCCTAGTAGGTGAAAGGAGCGTAACAAAATTTGCGTGGTCAGACGGACGAGCAGGCCTCATTACCCGAGTCTCGCAACGCAGAATAAGGCATTCATTTATATGTAGCGGGCAAACGAAGCGAGACATTGCTAACCTGTCTTTTCAGTATACTTGTGTTCTTGTAAGGATTGAGTGCACAAAAATGAGGGGAAGTTATGAGATGCTAATTTCTTATAAACAATTTCGTATCTCAAGAACGAAAAGTGATCACATTGGGGAACTTTTATCTTGTTTAAAGGCCATTCGAATGGGAAAATAAACATTTGTAAATTTATGAACATTTTCCAAATTTTGCATATCTTAAGTGGAGAAGGTTTCCCGATATCTCAGAGCCCAAAACAGCGAATTAACAATTTTGCTACAAGTAACAAATTTATTAGCAATACCGAAGTATGCGCCAATAAGGCCAGCGATTGTCCGCAAATTGGGTCTGAGGTGAACATTGCAAAATTCGACATTTTATTTATTTATTTATTTTACGTCAAAAAACAGTTAAAAGTGCGTATGACGTGCTATGGGAAGTGAATTGTGTGCACATTTTCAAAATTCTGTGATCCTTACTCTAAGTCATATACTACTTGAATTTTGAATGATAAAAAAATTAAAAAAAACTCACATGTAATAAAATCTATTTTCAAGGATAAATAAACAATTAATTTTGGGCTCTTATCCATGTTGTCCATTGGAATAATACTTCCTGCCGCGACAACATGGAAACGATAATTTGAAAAATTGTATTTCCCACTGAATTTTAGAAGACGTGCACAGATAATGAAGTTATATTTATGCCCAAAAGCAAAAGAAGGGGCCATCTCAGCATTTCCTCAATGGATCAGGGAAACTGGACGAAAAACCTGATCGAGATGGGGGTCATTGACTCAGAAGCTGCGATACAATACTTGTTACATATTGTTTAGAATTATACAGTCCAATGGTAAATAATACATTAAATATCACTGTTAAAATTAATGTTACTTTCCTTGTGGTGCTCAGTATAGTCTCTAATAGTATAGAAACAGTTATACAGCAGAAACGATTTCACTTTCGATTTAAACTTTTCTATCGAATTTAATCGTTTAATGTCATCTGGCAAAGTCTTGTAAAATAATGTACATGTATTGTATGTGAATGTTTTGTAATGAGCTGTTGATACTGTCACCTGATGAATATGATTTCTACGTCGAGTGTTATAATAATAGTCATCGGCATTTTCTGAAAATATATCCCCGCCCTTAAACAAGTCATTTTTGACAAAAATCACTGATTCGTAAATCAACAGACAAGGTAATGGTAAAATTCCTAGATTAATGAAGAGAGGCTTACAAGGATCACGTGGGTGGGATTTGGTTATTATTCGTAGAATTCTTTTTTGTAATCTAAAAGTCTGGGAGCTATAAGATGTATTTCCCCAGAATATTATGGCATATCTCAGGCGGGAATGAACATTCGCGAAATATACACAACGAGCAGTATGAAGACTGACTGAATTTGAAAGAGTTCTGAACACGTAGCGTAATGAACTTAATTTTGTGTTCAATTCATTTAAATGGACGTTCCATTTAAGGCTAAATAAACCGACACTAGTTCAATTTGTCACCACCACGTGGCAGCACCAAAATAAGCAAAATTTACTAGACCGATAACGTCTGAACAAATTGTCCTTTTTAAAATAGAATTCACGCTACGATGCCGTTTTTTCAAAAAATATTTCCAAAAAATTTTTTAAATGATTTCTCGTAGTTCCGGTAAGAAATTAAAAAATGTGGGCTTATAGCGCGATGACGACGTGCTTCCTGAATCCAACGCCGTGTCAATCATGCAAATCGGTTGAATAGGAGCGGCGTCAAGTGAAATTTCGGAAAAAAATACCTAATCCCCCTCCCCCTTACCACTCCCTTTGCTTCACCCCACCCCTTCTGGGCCCTCCCTCGACGCGGCCGAACGGCCAAACCCGGCGGCCAATGGCGCGGGAGGCCGAAATTTCAGACAGGCAAGCTGGGCAGTCAGTTTAAGCTTTCGTCCCATTCAGTCTCAATATATTTTTCTCTACTTATCAAACTAGTGATGCTGTAACACAACCAAACGGTCCCATATCATCTGTAATAGTCGTATAAAACTATATATCTTGTTCACATATTTCCGTCTTCATACCATCAAAAAGTTATTTGAGGCACTACTCAAAATATCAATTCCGATTTGGAAACTGATTTCAAAAAGAAAATTGAACTAATTGTGTAGATATCACCAATATTCCATGTCCTAACATCTTAGTTTACATACATTTTACTTCTAAGATCTTCCTTTATCATTCCACTACCAGAAAGAATGAGCCGAAATTACGCAAGAGCTCTTCTATCCTGCGACTCGATTTTTGATCTCAAAACGGCGTTTGTCTCCTTGATAGACTTCACCTGATGAATCTGTTTTCCCAAGTAAAATTTTAAAACTGTTTTCGTACTTTCGGACAAAATTGAAGAAGTGGTAAAATAGCGCGCAGGCGAGATGCATCCTGAATCCAACACTGTAACAAATATTAAAATCTAATATTAAGAATCGTGACATGTCCCAGCTTACTTAGTAAGTTATATTGATATAAAATGATTCTGTTATATTTGTATAAACTTGAAGATTGGAAAAAGTAATTCCCGGCGCGTCATTTTGATACAAACTACGTAAATGATAATGTAAAAGGATGTAGTGTAAATCATTGTATTGTGACATATATATGTATTTTTTAATGCATTAAATTGTCATGAAAGCAATACAACTTAAACCCTTAGACAGGAACACCACACTAGAAGAGGAATATCCGTCTATGAGGGGGATAAATTATGTTTTGTTATACAGTTCGGCAACTTTTACATTTCTACATGAAGATACCATTTTTCTAAACATCGTACACCCTTATCAGTAACATTTAATCGGGTAGCAATTCAATTTATAAGATTGGTATGCTACGTTTTACTAGTAGTATATAAGTCACTGATAAACCTCATATTAGGGAATCAGAATGCAAACGTCTTAAATCGGCGATCCTCATCTAGGTGTCGAGAATAGAGATGCAACATTGATGTTGATATTTTCAAAACATAGATTTTGTATAGACTCATGAACATATTTCGTAAAAAAATGAAACATTTATAAAACCTGATGTTTATTATCGATGTGCTTGATGAGTTGTTGTGAATGAAAAGAACCGATAATCACAATTTTATAAAAACGTTAAAATATGAAATAATATTGCATTATACCACTGTCAATACATGTGTTCGAATAAAGCGAGACTATCTTCAGCCCAAGAATTGACCCAATTTTTCTGGCATTTCATACGTATGTCCTACCGTACGCAGAGAGGCGGCCAACGCAAGCACTCTAGGTGTAAGGTCTCTCGCCCACCTTTCTGTACCCATTTGAGGAAGTTGTGACTCCATAAGATGACCCTGGGCGATAGTTTTCAGGCTTAGTTTTACTGTTATGCTTTTTACTTTCTTTTGCCGTTTTGTCTAAATCGTAATTATAAATTAACAATCACGGCCACTGTCAAAATAAATTATCTTCCGCACGAACTTGATCGATGTTTCTAAACCAGGTTTTTGAAAGATGTTTTAATTTTGAACATAGATATTTGCATTTGTATTACTTGAGCATCATTCCTTCGCTTTTCTTGCTATCCGAAACTGGGAGCGGACGCGCCGATAATTCAGCGAGTTCTTCCTTAATAATGGCAGAATGTACGCATGAAAGACGGGTATCAAACACACTGTTCAGTGCGATGATGTCTATTTGTCGGCTCCAATCCCGGTCAAGCAGCGGCTGTGAGCATCTCTCCTTTCATCTGCAGGTCCCAATTCTTCGCGGGTCTGAACGCGCAGAGAAATAGTACTAGAACATAAATCGCAAGCCATCCCTTGTTAGACCTATCTGGATATACACAGCAATAGGATGCTAGCAATTTGTTCATTGCTCACTCGGACTCGAACTGCCTTTTTCCTTTTGTTTGTGATATTGTGTATTAGTTATTCAATTGTGCCACTTACACCCTTTTCTTCCGCTTCATTCTATCATTCCAAGCATAATATCCTTTTCTAGAGATTTTGTTCGACTCATAGTATGTCCAAAATATTTTATTTTCCATTTTTTGGCTTTGACTTTTAGAGAAAGTTCTGTTTTCTTTTCAAAATTTCGGCATTTATCTTCTTGCCCTCCCATTGTACGTTTAATATTTTCTTCCGTGTCCATACTTCAAAAGCATCTTCCTTTTTTCGGCCTATCTCAATGTTCAGCTTTTACACCCACACAACAGGATTAGAAATACCATTTTCTCGATTATTTGGATTTTGGTCTTACGCAAGGCTTGATTTCTGATGGAACACGACGGAACGGCGTTCCTGTATCTCGCTGATAATTATTACATTATATTATAAATATATAATTATTTCTATTAAATTAATAAATCATTTTGAGCGCGTTCCGGGACCTAAAATTTTAGAAATCAATCACTTGATATGCCTGCATATTTTATGAATTTGTGTAATTTTCTTTCCGCTGCTTTTTCTAAAATTATTCCTCTCTTTAGTTTTTCTGTACAGTATCCAGAATTTGTTATTGTAATTCATAAGTATTTAACTTCGCCTGCCATGTATATCACTTCTCCGTTGATGTTCAGGCTTCCTTTTTTACCAGTTGACATAAATGTTGTTTTCTTTAAATGTAAGTTCATAGAATATTTAAATTTTATATTAATAATATATTTAGCTATCATTATTACATAATTCAGAATTAAGTACAAATAAAACATCTGCATAATTTTCATGACATAACATTTTGGCGTTTTCTCGAAAAGGAGTAAAGTGGACATGTCACGTTTTGAATGTTTGCTCCTCATTTCGCTCTCCTTTCTATCCAAGCCCTGCGCCGCCAGGGCACGCGCTCAAGTGTAGTCACCCTTCTGAGCTGGAAGCAGGGTCGCACCTCTGGCACACTGCTGTTCTGATAGCGTGACTTTTCTGACCTCTGCAGACATCTCGCCGCGTTCTTCGGCGGGCTGCGTGCTACACTAGGGCAATTCGATATGCCCAAGCGTAGGAAGAGGGCGGTGAGCAGTTTTCAGTGGGCGAGAACATTGTGCAGTGACGAAGTGGAGATTATATTTACTATACAAGAATTAGTGGAATCATTCGCGTTTCGTTAATTATTAGTAACCGAGTATTATACATGAACAAAATAGTAATTCAAACAATAAATAACAATTATAAAAGTATATTAGTTTAATAAACATTTTGTGAGATATTATTAACTAAAATAACTTATTTAGTCGACATTTATGAATGGTAAGCTATTGTTTTTCATTGAAAATACACCCGTCGAGGTGGGTTGGTCCACGTCCTGACGGGGGGATACAGAGAGGGCTCTCAAGTATTCCTTTCCTTCACAAGTCGCTTTTCTTCTCCCCATTGTACATTCTCATTCTTCTATACTATCCTGTCTCTTTCTTCTCCCTCTTCTATTTCACTGGCCCCCTCTGTATGCTGAACGCCCACCCATGTGTTTGCCGTGCATGGCGACCCGTGTCGGAGGGAATGTATGTCCTGGCGGTTGAGGGGCCTGTCTGTTTCCCAATTACTCTCCTCGTGCTCCTTTTTTTCTTGGCACCCAGGGATACGTGCTCTTACGTATTTTTGGGAACATTCCTTGTAGGTCTCGATACACTTGCTTTGACTACGGACTCTTCTAGACGGGCGGTCGGGAGCTAACCCACTCCCGATCAACCGGCTTGGACTAGGTCTTGTACTGAACTCCAGGGTGAGCGGGGGGATCCACGGCGGGGCAGCGCTGTGACATCTCCCTAATATATCTCTGTGCCAACCCTGGCACCCCAGTGGGGTGTCCCCTTGTTGGACTCCATGGTGGGTGGGGAGCACGGAGATGAATCGTCTTCTACTCTATGGAGCAGAAAATAAACCCCCGCCCTCCTCCGCAAGGAAGAGGAGATGTTTTGATAGAACTATCGATTTGAATAGTTTTTTCGCAAAAGAAGATGATCGACCGAAGAAGCCCCGTTTCCTCCTCATGGCATGCGCCGCGGAAGGGAAAACTTTTAAAAGCATAAGTGCTGTCCGTCTGGCGCGAGCCATTGAAGACGAGTTTGGTAAGCTCCAAGCGGTCGTGCGACAAAGAAATGGTACCATTCTCTTTGAAGCACGCACCGACGAACAAATTGGTAAAATTCAAAAAACCAAGCAGATTGCCGGCATCCAGGTGGTAGTCACGAATCACCCGACTTTGAACTTGTGCAAAGGCGTGGTAAACCACGAGGACTTTGCTTCTGAAAGTGATGAAGATCTGTCGAACTTCTTTGAGAGTTTTGGAGTCACTGAAGTGTATAGGATCAGACGGAAGGAGCAGGGGAAATTAATCCCCACTTCGACCCTGATCCTTACATTTGACCGTCCGTCCCTTCCAGAAAAAATAAGTACTGGTTTTTACAACCTCCGTGTGCGACAATATGTTTCGAACCCTTTGCGCTGTTTCAACTGCCAAAGGTTTGGTCATACTCAGCAACGCTGCATGTCGGTTAGCGCAGTATGCGGGAAGTGCGGAACACCAGCGCACGACCCACAACCCTGCGACAGACCACCGCACTGTCTTAACTGTGAAGGCAACCATGCAGCCAATTTCAACCAGTGTCCAATTTATCTCCGTGAAAGGGAAATCCAGAAGATACGAGTAACAGAAAAAGTTTCTTTCCCTGAGGCGAAGCGTCGATTCCAAGCAAGGAATCCAGTAGACATGTCACGATCCTTTTCCAGCACTTTAAAAGCTAGGCCCCCGGTGGTAACCGTGAGCTGCCAAATCCAATGCACTCCAGTCCCAGCAGCGCATTTCTCCTGCCAGGTTGCTCCTATAGACTTCCCTGAAGATACGGCCTGTATCCAAGGGGGAAAAGTTATTATACCAACCAAATACAAAATAAACAGCAAAAAACTCCAGCCACCGAAAACTTCTACTGAGCCCCCTATAGAAACATATTCCAATCAGAAATCGACACCAACTCAAAATTCGTCGCCGAAGTCTCGTCCTCCTCCCACTGCCGAGACTCACACTGAAAGATCTTCCAACCCTTCTAGATCTCGGTCACCTGTGTCAAAACACCGGGACATCCCCCTGACACAGGCGACCTTATCCAGCAGCAGTCAGGACGACTCTGCTGTTGATGAGGAGCACCTCAAGAGCTCCTTTATTACGAAGGTGAGAAAGAAAAAGGCACCAAAGAAATAATAATTTCCTTGAATGGCTCTCTCATGGAACTTGAACGGTTTTCGCATACATTTAGAAGAATTGAAGCTCATACTCTCCCGCCACAGACCATTTATAGTCTGTCTCCAGGAAACCCATCTTCTTCCTAACCACCCCCTCTGCCTGCGCGGATTTCAAACCTATCGGTTTGACCAAGATGCCGGACTTCGTGCTCACGGAGGTGTCGCGGTTCTTATCCGAGACCATCTGTTTTCTGAGGAACATATCGTTCGAACCGACCTTCAAACCGTATGCGTCCGTATATATCTGCCGTCCTTTTCATTGACGGTGTGCAATATATACATTCCTCCTGGCCAAGCCGTGTCACAAGAGGAACTCGAAGAAGTTGTTTCTCAGCTGCCCGCCCCTTTTCTTATTGTGGGTGACTTTAATGCCCACAATCCCGCCTGGGGTAGCACGAGGTCATGTCCCAGAGGTACTATTGTCGAAAATATTATTGACCAGCAGAACCTAATTCTTCTGAACTCTGGGGAAAATACTCATTTTTCCACAGCGTCAAACACTTTCTCGTCAATAGATCTGGCACTCTGCATCCATCTCTATCTACCATCTTAGAGTGGACTGTTCTTGATGACTTACATGGGAGTGACCACTTTCCTACCATGGTACGCTTCAATATTCCTAGTTTAGACGCTACCCGTTCACCTCGCTGGGTAATCCATCGAGCTGACTGGAATACATTCAGCGAGAAAATAAACATTCCAGAGAACAGTTCAAGTAACGTCGATGCCTTAGTCGCCCAATTCACTGACGCCGTTCTTCGCGCAGCCACCATTGCAATCTCGAAGTCTGCGTGCTGTCCACGACACATCCCTGTGCCTTGGTGGAATAAGGACTGCTCTAGAGTGGTCAGCGCTCGAAAAAAGGCACATGCACGTCTTAGACATTATCCAACTGTGGACAACCTTATTGAATACAAAAGATGTAGGGCGAGGGCAAGGAGAATAATTGTAGAGAGCAAAAAGGAATCGTGGAGAGCATACGTCTCCTCCCTGAACTGCCACACGCCACCACGCCTGGTATGGAGAAGAATCAGCCAGATAAAAGGACACTCTTCTCCAAATACGGTGCCATGTCTTCTCAAAAATGGTGAAATGATCACTTCTCCAGATGAGATTGTAGAGGAACTTGCCACGTACTATGAACAGATGTCAAGCTCGGCGAACTACGCTCCTGATTTTCTCTTGATCAAAGAGAGGATGGAGTGCCGTCCGCTGGAATTCTCCTCCAGAGAGACTGCCGATTACAACATCCCTTTTTCCATGTCGGAATTGCGCTGCGCTCTTGCATTGGCGAAAAGAACTGCCCCAGGTCCTGATGGGATACATAATCTAATGCTACAACATCTTCCTGATGAGGCAATGCAATTCCTTCTCCTCTTGTTTAATCGTATCTGGGAAGAGCACACCATTCCTGCTCAATGGCGAGAAGCCATAGTCATTCCAGATTTGAAGGACGGAAAAGATCGGTCGTTGCCATCGAGCTACCGACCTCTCGCTCTCACCAGCTGCCTGTGCAAAGTATTGGAGCGGATGGTAAGCCAGCGCTTGGTCTGGACCCTGGAGTGTAGAAACCTGCTCACACCAATCCAGTGCGGCTTCAGGAAACACCGGTCAACCTTGGACCATCTTGTCACTTTGGCAACCGAAATATCAACCTCTTTCGTCCTGAGACAACACCTTGTGGCCGTACTATTTGACATAGAGAAGGCCTACGACACCACCTGGAGGTATGGCATTTTGCGAACCCTGCACTCGTGGGGATTAAGGGGGAAGCTCCCCTTATTCCTCCAAAATTTTTTATCGAACAGATCATTCCGAGTTCGCATTGGTGACAAACTGTCTAGCAGTCACCCTCTCGAAAACGGCATTCCCCAAGGGTCGGTGCTAAGTGTCACTCTGTTTGCCATTGCCATAAACAGTATAGCGTCGGTCGTGCGAGAACCAGTAAAGGCATCGCTGTTTGTGGACGATTTTGCCATCTATTGTTCATCCAGTAGCATCAGTGTGATCCAGAGGCAACTCCAACTGGTGCTCAACAAGCTCCATGAATGGAGCTTGTCAACAGGTTTTAAATTCTCGCCTAGTAAATCTACTGGTGTACACTTCTGCCGAATATATCACTTGCACAGCGATCCCGTTCTCTACCTGGGAGGGAATCCGCTTTCATTCGCCGACTCTGCCAGGTTCTTGGGACTTACGTTTGACAAGTCCCTAACGTGGCGTGCTCACATCCGCACACTAAAATCGAGATGCGTCTCCCCCTCAATCTTCTTCGACTGCTGAGTGGTACGTCTTGGGGAGCCGACCGCACTACCCTATTGCGGTTATATAAATCACTCATCCGCTCAGTTTTGGATTACGGTAGTGAAGTGTATGGTTCGGCAGCCCCTTCCACTCTTCGGCCCATTAACACCATTCACCACGCTGGTATCCGCCTTGCAACAGGTGCATACCGCACCAGCCGAGTTGAGTGCATTCTAGCTGACGCTGGGGAGCCATCCCTGGAAAGAAGGCGAGCTATTCTATTATCGTCCTATGGAGCTAAAGTGTCGGGTCTCCATAGCCATCCGTGTCGCCGAATTATTATCCACCCAAAATATGAATCATCGTACATACTTCGAACATCACTAACCCAGCCCCCAGGTATACGATTAAGAAATCTTTTGCGGGGACTTAATGTCGAACTTCCCACTCCTGTAAAGCCCCCAAGCGACCTGATCCCCTCTTGGAAGCTTCTGCTCCCCAATATTGACCTCAGCCTCTCCAATCTTTCCAAACATATCGCTAGTCCTCTGGTTTACCAGATGCAGTTTCAGGCTATGAGGGAGGCCTATCCCGACCATCTATTCTTATATACGGATGGTTCATCGTGCAACGATGCAGTGGCATGTAGTTTTTATTGTATCAAGACCACCAAATCATATCGACTACATTCCCAGTGCAGTATATTTACTGCCGAGATGTATGCAATTCTGGAAGCCCTGAAATACATCGAGTCAGCGAGGCTGCGGCGTGTTGTTCTCTGTTCTGACTCTCGCAGCTCCCTTCAAGCTGTCTCACGCCCGTCGTCAGACTACCTGATAAAATCAGTTCAGAACCTCATTCATCGTCTTCGGTCTTGCCACTATGACCTGGTCCTTAGTTGGGTTCCAGGCCATGTGAACATCACAGGGAACGAGCTGGCCGATCGAGCGGCGAAATCAGCGACCCGTAGGATACACATTGACATCCCTGCTGTACCATTGTCGGATGTTAAGGCTTCGTTGAAACGATCCGTACTTAGAGCGTGGCAAACAGGGTGGCACAATACTACTTTTAAACTTAGTGCGATTAAGAATTCCGTAAATCCTTGGCGCTCCTCATCCCGCTTCTGTAGGCGCGAGGAAGTAATTTTAACCCGCCTTCGTATTGGACACTGCCACTTTTCCCATAGTTTCCTCCTTCGAGGGGAAAGTCCTCCCATCTGTGACACATGCCGGATGGTTCTTTCTGTGGAACACGTCCTGCTGCATTGCACAAAATTCGATGACAGCCGACGAAGGCATGGCCTGGGCAACTCGCTGCGGGAGGTGCTTGGGGACGACGATTCTGCGCTCTCGAAGCTCTTTTGTTTTTTGAGAGAAAGTGGAATACGTAATTGTATTTGAGTGACATGGACAATATTTTATGTAGTTTGTTTTGTGGCCCATTTACAGCCAATTTTACATTTTATGATAAATTTTACGAGTCTGTTATATTTTCCTTCTGCCTTATTTAGTCGTACACTATTGCGGGATTCATGCCCTTTTTAAGTAATGTTCATGCTTTTAATTAGCGGGTAAGTTGCTTTTGCAAACTTACTTAATCTACCCTTTTAAATACTTTGACATGGGTGCCAATGACCTTGGCAGTTGAAGCGCCCTTTTTAACACCAAGTAATCAATCAATCAATCAATCGAGTGGAGTGTCGTGTGTGGTCGCGTGGAGTGTCAGGACGTTGCATTTCCTATGTTCACTATAGCCGAGATTCGCGCGTACCGAATCTTCTTACGCTGATTTGTAATGTAAGTGAAACGGGTCCAGTGACTTAGGTTCACTGTATCCGAGTTGTCAATAACTGGAGTCGACTGTAGCTTGTATTGATTTTTATTGTCACGAACATGTAGTCGCATATCATGGTAGAGTTGAAATAATTATCATTCTTCCTATTAGTATTAGGATTATTGAATCTTCGTTTTGTTGTGTATTATTATTATTATTATTATTATTATTATTATTATTATTATTATTATTATTAATAATAATAATAATAATAATAATAATAATAATAATAATAATAATCACGCGAATGGAGAGGAATCGAAGGTAAAGTGTATATACTCGTACTATATAATCCTTTGAATCTTCACTTCGATGACTGAGTTTCCAAGATTTATAACAATTGTGAGACTCCATCTTTATATTTCACGGTGAAAATCTTGAAATATCTCTACAGGTCTGATTCAGTTTGCCCATTGTGAAACCATGGAGCAGGTTGTTACTCTAGGCACCGGGCCCCAGGCCGCAGGCCGCCGGGTTTGACCGTTCGGCCGCGTCGAGGGATCCCCCACAAGGTTCGGGTGACGCAACTGGGGGGCTCAGGTACTTTTTCCGAAATTTCACTTTACGCCGCTCCTATTCATCCGATTTGCATGATTGACACGGCGTTGGATTCAGGAAGCAAGTCGTCATCGCGCTATAAGCCCACATTTTTTAATTTCTTCCCGGAACTATGAGAAATCATTTTAAATTTTTTTGCGGAAATATTTTTTGAAAAAACGGTATCGTAGCGTGAATTCTATTTTAAAAAGGAGTCCAATGCCGTTTACAGATCGAAAAATCGGACAATTTGTTCAGACGTTATCGATCTAGTAAATTCCGTGTGATAGTGCTGCGATCTATTGATTTTTCCTATAAGTATTTTTCGGTGCATTTAGCCTTAAGCTGCGGGACACGCCCGAGCCAACGTAGTCGTGTTTGTGGCTCCCAGACAGCAGGTAAGAAACGGCTCAACTTACTTTTCGTATTTTCTCTCTCAAAATTGTACACGTACTATATTTTCATTCATTTTCTTGCTTAAATTAAAAAACTACTATATTACATAAAGATATAACTCTCCGTCCCCTTCTTTCTTTCCTTTCTTTAATTCTTCTTCTTTAATTTCTTAAGATGTTTTAAATTATATAAATTATTTTATATTATAAAGATCTAACTCTCCGTCCCCCCCTTTCTTTCTTTCATTCTTTCCTTTTCTTTTCTTTAATTCTTCTCCTTTCATTTCTTAAGATGTTTTTAAAATTAGGTAACTATGTTAATTCTAATTTTATATTTTTCTTGTACCAGAAAACTGATGATGATGGCTAAGCCATCGAAAGCTGCTATTTTTAAAATAAATACTATTGTTGACAATGACAACGCCTTCAATCATTTCAATTATGTAAATGTCAACTACAACCCACCACTTAATCAATAATAAATAGAATCAATTAAAAAGTACGTAAACAAGACGTACCCCACAAGAGCTTCAATTTTTTTAAAAAAATTGTTTCCTCAAAAAAAAGCAAGTTTTACTTAATAATTTGGTATTTCATTTATTTCAAAAATTCTAAAAGTCCAAAAATGACTAAAGTAATGTTTTTGAATTTGTCCAGCTTCTATATTAGAGCTGCAGATTTTTTATAATGCAATTTTTTAAAATATAAGACCTTTAAATTATTTTGGGTTAATGTTTTTGAAGTTCGCTCTTCCGTAATTTTGAGTTTCACGATTACAAAGTTCTATTTTCTTCAACCTCTCCAACACCTTTAACTCTGAAGTTGGACATTTCTTTCTTATTACATTATATATTCAAGATCGAATATTTTCCATATTCGATCTTAAATATCATGTTAAGAACAAAGTATTAATCGAACCCTGGAGCTAGACTATATACTACTAATTACTATAATTTTAATAACCTCACTAATATAATTAACAATATGTAAATCTAGTGAGGGGAATATAATTCGCAATGCTCTGTGATTTACAAGAACAATTATTAGTCAAATATGCCAAATAGGACGGAATGGATAAATAATTCCAATGCTTCATATATTAAATTACACGAATAATTCTATTGTTTCGTAAATGTATATCTCGAACAATTTTATTTTATTTTCAGACATTGAACTATCTCATGTAAATATGGTTTCGTAAAATCCTTCTAACATGGTTAATCCTATCCCTTAGAATATGTCTTTCTCCCTCCATACGTCACATACAGTTTTTGACTGGTTTTGACTAAATAAATAAATAAAATAAATATTCTGACATTAATTAATCTAAATGACAGATACTTATAATCATAATACTATTTTAATAATTTTGGCATAGAGTATGAATTGTTACGGCTATTAGTTTCGGAGGTATCGTGCCTTTTCCTCGCGGAGTGGGCTTCCAAGAGTTTAAATTCTGGGGTTCGAACCTGGGTATTTTAATCTAACCGGTCCGCGCCAATATTTTTGATTGCAGATTACAATTAGCAACATTAAGGAGAAAATTTTTGCATAGAGTATGAATTGTTAAGGGTAATAGTTTAGGCGGTATCGTGCCTTTTCCTCGCGGAGGGGGCTTCCAAGAGTTTAAATTCTGGGGTTCGAAAATGGGTATTTTAATCTAACCGGTCCGCGCCAAATTTTTTGAATGCAGATTACAATTAGCAACATTAAGGAGCAAATTTTGGCATAGAGTATGATTTGTTACGGCTATTAGTTTCGGAGGTATCGTGCCTTTTTCCTCGCGGAGGGGGCTTCCAAGAGTTTAAATTCTGGGGTTCGAAAATGGGTATTTTAATCTAACCGGTCCGCGCCAAATTTTTTGAATGCAGATTACAATTAGCAACATTAAGGAGAAAATTTTTGCATAGAGTATGAATTGTTAAGGGTAATAGTTTAGGCGGTATCGTGCCTTTTCCTCGCGGAGGGGGCTTCCAAGAGTTTCAATTCTATGGTTCGAACCTGGGTATATTAAGCTAACCGGTCCGTGGCAATTTTTTAATTGCAAATTACATTTAACAACGGTTAACAGCAAGTTCTGGTATAGAGTATTAATTGTTAAGCCTAATAATTCAGGAGGTATCGGTCCTTCTGCTTGCGGAGGGGGCTTCCAAGAGTTTAAATTCTGGGGTTCGAACCTGGGTATTTTAAACTAACCGGTACGCCGCAAAATTTTTGATTCCAGATTAAAATTAGCAACGTTTAGGAGCAAATTTTGGTATAGAGTATGAATTATTAAAGCTAATAGTTCAAGAGGTATCGTGCCTTTTTCTTCGCGGAGGGAGCTTCCAAGAGTTTAAATTCAGGGGATCGAAACTGCGTATTTTAAATTAACCGGTCCGCGGCAAATTTTTTGATTGCAGATTGCAATTAGCAATGTTTAGGAGCAAAGTTTTGCATAGAGTATGAATTGTTAAGGGTAATAGTTTATGAGGTATCGTGCCTTTTCCACGCGGAGGGGGCATCTAAGAGTTTCAATTCTGGGGTTCGAACCAGAGTATTTTAAACTAACCGGTCCGCGGCAATTTTACTTTTTTTAAGATTACAATTAGCATCGTTTGGGAGCAATTTTGGCATAGTTTATGAGTTGTTAAGGCAAATAATTTAGGAGGTATCGTGCCCTTTCCTCACGGAGGGGGCTTCCTATGGTTTAAAATCTGGGGTTCGAACCTGAGTATTTTAAACTAACGGCAAATTTTTTTATTGCACATTACATTTACCAAAAACATTTAGGAACAAAGTTTGGCATAGAGTATGAATTGTTACGGCTATTAGTTTGGGAGGTATCCTACCTTTTCTTCGCGGGGGGAGCTTCCAAGAGTTTAATGTCTGGGGTTCGAACCTGGGTATTTTAATTAACCGGTCCGCAGCAAATTTTTTTATTACAGATTACAATTAGCAATATCTAGGAGCAAATTTTGGCATAGAGTATGAATTGTTACGGCTATTAGTTTTGGAGGTATCGTGCCTTTTCTTCGCGGAGGGAGCTTCCAAGAGTTTAAATTTTGGGGTTTGAACCTGTAAACTAACCGGTTCGCGGCAATTTGTTTTATTACAGATTACAGTTTGCAACGGTAAAGGTTAAATTTTGGCGTAGAGTATGAATTGTTACGGCTATTGGTCTTGGACGAAACGTGTCTTGTCCTTTTTGAGGTCGCTCACCATAGGAACGTGGGTCTTTTTTTTTTTTGATTTTTGTAAATATCTTTTGAAAAAATGGAGATATCGGTATGATTTCTTCACTAATCTTTTATAAATAAAAAGCGGCAAATTTGGAGTACTGTTTTGTGTGTATGCTTATATTTGTAGCGGATTTAGATGTGTGGTCCTGCTAACTTCCAATGGAAGTTAGCAGGACCATCGATTTGTTTGAGAAAATGACCCGCGGCAAATTTTTTGTTTTCACATCTTAAGAACGGCAAAAAAGCGGAAAATTATGAGCTATACAGTTTTGTGATTGGGTGAAATGGTCTTGCTAACTTCCAGGACGTTACAATGACATTACTTGATGCGTTAACCCACCTCTCCCAGCCAGCCGTGATGTATATGTAAGCCGCTTCCATGGGTAGAGTACACATTGCATTTAAATTTCATGTCGATATATTCATTACTTTACTTAAACCGGTTCATACAGATGCACAGAAAGACAACAATTGTATTAATGTGATATAAGTTTTACAGATGGAACAAATGCATTGAAAACTGTTTTAAGGAATGAAAATACGGAAATTACATACAGACTCTTCCAGTTTATTTATCTTACCTTAATTGATTTTATATGTAAGTAGAATTGCATCAAACGATTTTCAATAAAGTTTCTATAATTCTCAATAGTTTTCTGCAGCAACAGAAAATTGCGACCAATAATTATCTCTGAGCGAATCTCAAACCAGCGACCATCCAAAACGCGAATTAGCCCATCTGTACTAATCATTAGCTTTTTTTTCCTACTATACCAAATTGAAGATTGAGATTTTTCCTTCACATAAACAGACGCCCAGAAAGGCAACAATTGATTTAAAGGGACACGTTCTAAAAATTGAATAAGGGAGTAAAAAAATTGTTTAAAACTTGCAAATTGGAAAAGCACATACAGAGAAGTCCGGTTTATTTATCTGTATTGATAGTTTTTGTGAGTAGAAAAGCTTTAAAATGCTTTTCAATGAAGTTTCTCGAATTCTCATTTGTTTTGTGCAACGACACATTCATCAAATTAAAATCCCTGTGTGTAATTCGATCCCAATTCATTTTGCCCTGAATCCGTACGCGTATTTTGCCCTGAAGCGCTGAATTCGTACACGCCTTAACCACCTCGGCCAACCTTGTCGGACACAGCCGCACCCTTCTTCATTGGTCAAGACATAATTGTTTCAGCTCTAGCTTTAGGGATCCGAAATAATTAGAATATGTGAAAAAAATGTCCTTTGGGCGACAAAACAAGGCAGTAGGGGAGATAATAAGGCGTAACAAAAAAAATAATCCAGACTAGAGATTAGATAACTAGTGCGAGAAGGTATGTACTAATCTATAGTACTAGTTTTTATTTATTTACCATACGTTTTTAAATATGAGGAGAAACTTTATTGAAAAATTTCGTGCGGATTTTAAGAATTTTTTTTTAATTCCATAAATTTCAAGCTCTAATTAAGCGATATCAGCTCGTTTTTTACAAAAAATGTACATGACTATTTAAAGAGCTGATTTTGAAGATTTTCTTTAAAGCAAAGTCGCTATCTCCAATTTTGTAGTTTTCAAATGTTCACTTTTTGGATTTTTCGAAAAAACGGAATGCTCAAAACTGGGACTGGCACTACATTTTTACCGTCCCTTATTACATATCTGGAGAACATTTAAAGGAAAAACTGCCTATATTTAACGCAAAATTACACGAACATAACATGGAAATTACACGAAAATTACTCATATTCTCCAAAAATTGAACGGGAACTTATTTAAATATCCGTCTTTAAGGATCCAATTTTATTAAGGTAAAATTTCAACCTTCAATATTATAGTTGAAGGAAGACGTCCAAAAAAATTTGCGCGTTTTCAATTTTCAAAAAATCTATTATTTAGACGAACATGAGACAACCAGAATTCTCTTGTGTTCTTTGCGTTATTTGGAGGCAAAATTTGATAAAAAAAGATAGATGCCATTTTTGAGAAAATTTAGAAAATATTTTTGAGGCTACATGTCAAGTACCCTCAAAAATGAAGATATCGATTAGAAACTCCGAAAGGCATGAGCACCACCTCCTAGAGTTATAAAGCCTGCTCACAGTTTCGTGACGTCACCGTAGGTAGTCATGGAGAGCGTCGGTCATTCCTCGCTTACCATTTCCACAGCATTTTCAACGCCAGGAAACCCGTTTTCACTCCTTTTGTATTAAAAATTATCAATTCATGATAAAAGTTCTTTTAAGTACATTTTTTAATAAACATTGGTTTTCAATACAGTATATTATAACCTATTTATTGAGAATACAACTGATGAATTTACTGGAAAATATTCAATCTTCTGCAATTTTTTTGATAATTATCATTTTCTTTTGACGAAACTTAACAAAAATACAGCGTAAATGTTTGACTAAATCATTTACTGAATGACCATTTACACAAGCATTATGAACGAATTCTCTCTCAGATATTTTAAGATAGTGGGACAGCAAACATTTCGTTCATTGGTGAGTTTTGGAGCATTCCTTATTACAAGGAGTCATTGGGAGCAGTCACCCATTCTCATCTTACATTTTCTTCAGTGCATATTCCAGGAAACTAAATTTTCTTTCCTTTTTTAATACAATAGTATATCAATGCATGATTAAAAACTTCGTTCTGAGCACATGGTTTTTATTAAACATATTTCTTTATAATACAATACATTAAACCTAATTATTTATAATATAATACACATCTATTTATAATACATCACTGAATTTATTGGAATGTATGTAGTTTTCTCTGTAATTTCCATTTCCAGTCTTTCTCGCTTTTCACAAGGGCCTTCCCGTCTGGAAAACTCCTTGGTAAGGTGAGCTGGACAGTTAGGGAACACAGATGGTACAGCATCACTTCTTAAGTTCGGTATATTTAGTCTCGATGACAATTTCTCTCCTTGTTCATTATACACCACCTTCTCCCAAATAATGTCATTTTGATGGAAATGAAGGTGGCATTCCTGAAACAAGAAAAAATAATATATTATAATATGTATAATAATAATAATAATAATAATAATAATAATAATAATAATAATAATAATAATAATAATAATAATGAGGTTGCATGAGGGGTAAACTAAAATTGTACAGTGGTTAGTCTATAATATTAAATATGTACATAGAATTTAAGTTTCACTTTCAAACCAATTTTACCAAAGAACAAAAAAAAAAATTAATTTGAAATTAATTCATGCACCACTGAGACTTTTGCTTTCATACTTCCCTAAGGTAATTCCTTTGACATAAATTATTGTTTTGTTTTAGTAACTTATTCATACAAGTTACAGGAAATCTCTAAGATTGTTTGTGAGGTTATGAATTTTTTAACTCATTACTTACAATTGAATGCTATAACTTAAGTGCTACTATTCTAAGATTATGTAACTGATAATTTAAGTTTTTACTATCACTATTCACTTAACAGTATACAGAAAATAGTTGCAAGTTCAGCATCATATTACAAGGAAGAATTGCAAGATCTAATTGCAAACAACTTGGCTTCGTGAGAGAACATTAGGAATATTACTAAATAATGTCAAAACTCTTAGCAACTTACATACAATTTATGCTTTGAATAAATAATTAGTATAATAAATGTAGGTTCTACATGTGCTTATGAACCACAGCCTTACCTTCGAGGATTTGGAAGAAACAAAATCTTCTCTGCGAATAGCAGCCGTCCATTTCTTCCGCAAAGCAGAATCTTTTGAAAACCAAAAACATGTAATTTTCAGGCTTCATCGCAGTTTCCTCGACACCTCGGAACTACACATCTAAACGGCATAACAAACCGGGAGTATAATACAAGTATGAACTGCACCGAACACACGGACAACACCAGACGAATTCAACTGAAAACAACATGCCTGCGTCCAGGCCACCCATGCCTCATGACTACCTACGCCACCATCTTAGTGACGTCACGTACTAGTGAGCATGCTTTATAAATCTAGGAGGTGGTGGCATGAGAGCATTTAAATCGATTGAGGAATGTCTATTGAAGAAAAAAATCGGTTGAACGGTTTAGACGCTTGCGTTGACCACAGAGGAACGGACAAAATCGTTTTGCCGTCAACCAATTTTGTGGTATCAAGAACCCACAAAACATGTATTCTGTCTATATCACGTGCTAGAGGATTCTTTTAAATTTAACAACAGGAGATATCCACTGTTTTGGCCTGTTGAATGTTTTTCTGCCGAATATTTGCTGTTTACCTGCGCACGATTACAAAACTTTCTGTAAAGAAAAGCTTCGTAAGGCGAGAAATTAAAAATATGAAAAACCAACATTCTTCAAAAGCAGCACTAACTTCTTTATTTAAATTTTGGTAGCAATAGAGCTCAATGAACTGAGTCAGATGGCATTAACGCCATTTTGTTTTATTCGTTTGTTTCTTCAAAAATTGCCTTATTGTAATTTTTTGACATCCCTCTCAAGTCGTTAATACGTACATTATGGACAATATGTATACATTATTGAATTTATTTAAACAAGTGCTTTAAATTATGTTTGAAAAAGTTTCTCGAAAACCCTAAAAATTTGTGTGAAAATGAACTCAAATTTCTGCATTTTGAGAAACGCACAAACCCCATTTTTTAAAAAAGACTCCAAATGTTTGGAAGGATAGTGTCAAACTTTCTGTAAATGATGACATTAAACCAATTTTGCTATATTCTAGCGTTTGCGAACTGGAGGAAAAAATTGTAGAAAACGTCAGAGCTGAATTCCCCTCCCCCCACCGAGAAGGCGCGCAGAAAGGCAGTAATAGAAACGGGGGGAGGGTGGGAAGGGGAGACTGCGGTCGGTAGTGACGAAAACCTTGGAAGTGGGTCATTGCTAGTATTTCGGGCAACGTGACTGGAAGATAAACTACGTCCTCTAATTTTCATTTGATTTGGAAATAAATGTTTCTTTTTATAGATACTGGAACGATGGATGTTTGTATAGATACTGGAACTTATAAATACTAGAACAATGGCAAGTGTTCAAAGAAACTGAGATATGTTAAAAAGTTCAACCTACAGAGGCATTACACAGCATTGCGACCCAGAGAAACGCGAGAGATAAAAACAATTTCTTGAAATTGACTGATAGCATGCATTCAAGAGATGACTAAAGAATTTTCCAGATAGAAAACTATGGAAATCACGAAGATTTACAACATTCTTAGCCAAAACTGTACATGGAAAAATCAAGCCTGGCATCAAATATTCCCACGTGATCCCTTCAAAGAATCTACGTGACAACATTAATTATTGTGTCAGAACAAACTAAATTGTTATATTATATAACATTGTATAAAACATTATCGTTTTGTTAACCACATAAGAATACAGAGATTTTTCCTTTAATTAAATGTTTTTAATATGGAGTTTTTCAAATGAGGTCATTTCCCTTTTTTGAAAATTTTAATAATTTTCGCGTAATATTGCGTGCAATTTGTGCAATATTAAAAAATAACAAAAACCAGACTTTTTGGTAAGTATAGAGATAAACGTACTCTAAGAGATGATATAAACTCTATTTCTCTCTATTATTTTCTTTTTTAATTTACAAACGTAAGTTTTTGACATATCTGACGTGGTTAATATTAACATTGGCGGCGATTTGTTAATATTATTTCACCGGGAGCGGTAGCTCAGTGCATCAACTGATGTCACTGCAGCGCCTCTGACCGGGAAGTCTTAGGTTCCAGTCCTGAAGGCGGCATGATTTTCGACAATAGCTTTTCAGCTCGGTCGAATTCAGTCGTTGTCTGGAGAAGAATACTAGCGGCCGGTCTTATGTGATCGGTAGTTTCCCGTGGTTTCTCCGATCAACACCACGCGAATGCCAGAGCAGTACCCTACCAAACGGGCCACGGACCGCGCGCGATCTGTCCTTCCTCTTCCTTGTTCTATCCTCTCCCCTCACACACACACACTTACACTAACATGCACTACACTACCACATATTCCGGGAGACCGGTGGGGAGCTTAGAGCTTCTCCCGGCTGAGGCGGTGACCCGCTGGTGGGAGAGTCCTGGTTAAGGGGAAACCCCACTAGCCAACGGTGGATCGGCGGCAGATCTCGCCATTCAGCAGGAGAAGGTCACCGCCATTTCCCGAGAATAAACATGCACTACACTTACGGGACTAATGACCAACGCCGTTGAAGCGCCCGGAAACACGAAAAAATCAATCAATCATTAATATTGTTTCATTTAACTGACATTTCAAAGGCAGGAAAGGTTACTGCTCAAAACAGAGAATATTTATGTGTACGGGAGAGTAATTCACTTCCACAAAACCAGTAGTCGTTTATGTACACGATCACTCAATCGAGATGGATGTTTCATCGGGTTTCAATGTACTAGGAAAAGAAATTAATGACAGTGAACGCAAGTGGAAACTTTGTAAAGACCATGATAAATAGGTTCAGATAACAAAAAGAACATATTAAAGAATGTTTCTCTTCATATATCAGTCGTGAATACCAGAAGAATGCCTAAAATTAAACTGAAAATATAAAAGTGAGTATGAACGGATTGTTCTTGATGAAATTTCTCAATATTTCTGAGATTTTTAAAAATTCATCATTTAGAGGTTGTCGTGTGCCAAATACACACTTATTCCTTACTAGGATTCGTTTTTGATCCAGCGTATGTGAACATTTAAAATATCTAAACATAGTGCAAGTATCGTGTATTTACCAATACGTCATCAAAAACAAAATTGTGATTCTGATAAATAGGTGAGGATCATAGTCATAATTTCATTTTCTAATTCAAAACATGAAAACTGTAAAAAATCTATAATTATATTCAAAGTATTTATTAAACCTCTCATCTGCAGAGCTTTTTCCGAGCTCTTATGCCATCCTATATCACGAACAATAATAAATGACAATAATGACACAGCGGTTGCCTGGACACGTATATGAGTACGTAGTAGGCCGATAGGAAATCACAGACGTATCCGTAGAAACCAGGGAAGGCAAGTGGCACGAAGCAAGTTTCTACAGCCCGGTCTGTATAAGTGGGTAACAGCAATGAACTCGCTGAATTATATCAACTGGCTTGTTCCAGGTCAACTCAAAAAGATCCCTAGGAACGGATATGCATTCATTGCGAAATATGTGATCGGCAATGCAAAGAACCTTGTTTCCAACAAGATGACATTTCTCCCACTGCTCCAAAATGAAAATGCGGAACTTGAAATAGACGAAGGCAGTTCATTTGAAAGACTTCACCGTCTCAAAGAAATGGCAATCTCGCTAAGAATGTGGCTGCAGCAGCAACCTCAAACTTTTACTCAGTACTATCATTTACATATCCAACAACTTTACAACGGTTTTATAAACTCACTATTTATTACTTCTTCTAAACTTGGTAACGTTCTTCCTTTTGGAGTGGCATATATACATCTGCAGGAGAAGAAAGCAATCTGTTTCCCTGCAATACAAAATGCTCGACTCGAGGATGAAGTACGCAACGCAAGTGAAGAGCAAGATTTTACATTGCAAAATGAAAAGGACAAATCAATAGATAATGAGAATAACGAGTTTACTATACATCACGACAACTCACGTGTTGAATTTTTGGAGGAGACGGATCAAGGAAACTACAGTGAAAATGGCAAGAAGGAAAACATTGAATACTTTTCACTACGAAGAGCCTTTGGATGTCTTGATTTGTCAGCAAATGAAGCCTCAGAAGAACAACAGATCGATTGGTCTGTGCACAATGCTCTGTATAAATACGAAGCCGATGGATCATTATATCGAAAGCAATGGAAATTACGTTTCCGAAAACATAGTATGAGACGATTGTGTTCCACTGAACAATACCGCACCGCTCCGGCCATCCTGCCTCTTCGGGAGATTCCCCTCCGCCTGAGGACGATCCTAGAAGAAGAGGAGGAGGAGGAGCAAGAAGTCCAACCGCAGGTGAGTGGGTGCTGCCTCATGCGCGCCCTTCGCCGCCTCCGCCAGCGCCGCCGCCGCCCCGCCGCCGCCCCCGCCCGCCCCCGCGCGCCGCTCTGGCAGCGCCTGCTGCTGGGCGTATGCTGCGTGGGCGTGGAGGAGGAGTAGGCACCGCTGCTCCCCTCTCGCCGACTCACCACCGGATTGACAATTACTCTCTCTACTGCGACCTTTACCCTTCGATTGATGACACTTTTAATGCGAGCATCATCACATGACTGACGCCGCTGGAACGTCGAGTGTGTGCATCGTCCTATTCCGACTGACGCCGTTCGATAGCCCAGCGTGAGCATCGTCACGTGATGACTGACGCAGTATGAACTCCTAGAATAAGCATCGTCACATGGTGACTGACGCCGCTGCAACGTCGAGTGTGTGCATCGTCCTATTCCGACTGACGCCGTTCGATAGCCCAGTGTGAGCATCGTCACGTGATGACTGACGCAGTATGAACTCCTAGAATAAGCATCGTCACATGGTGACTGACGCCGCTGCAACGTCGAGTGTGTGCATCGTCCTATTCCGACTGACGCCGTTCGATAGCCCAGTGTGAGCATCGTCACGTGATGACTGACGCAGTATGAACTCCTAGAATAAGCATCGTCACATGGTGACTGACGCCGCTGCAACGTCGAGTGTGTGCATCGTCCTATTCCGACTGACGCCGTTCGATAGCCCAGTGTGAGCATCGTCACGTGATGACTGACGCAGTATGAACTCCTAGAATAAGCATCGTCACATGGTGACTGACGCCGCTGCAACGTCGAGTGTGTGCATCGTCCTATTCCGACTGACGCCGTTCGATAGCCCAGCGTGAGCATCGTCACGTGATGACTGCCGCAGTATGAACTACTAGAATGAGTATCGTCACATGGTGACTGACGCCGCTGCGACGTCGAGTGTGTGCATCGTCCTATTCCGACTGACGCCGTTCGATAGCCCAGCGTGAGCATCGTCACGTGATGACTGACGCAGTATGAACTCCTAGAATAAGCATCGTCACATGGTGACTGACGCCGCTGCAACGTCGAGTGTGTGCATCGTCCTATTCCGACTGACGCCGTTCGATAGCGCAGTGAGTGCATCGTTACATGCTGACTGAATCTCCTAGAACTCCTAGTTTGAGCATCGTCGCATGCGGATAGATACCGCAAGATATCAAGTGCGAAATTCTGTGCATGCGTAATTGTAATATTCTTCTTGTTGGAAATTTAATTCAATAAAGAAGACTTAAAGTTCTGAATTGTCTCTGTCACATGAATATATTATTTCATAAGCTCGTTTTTAATATAAATTTTAATATTATTAGCAATTTTAAAAATAACATTCTGGTCCATTACGCTTATTTTGGAACATGTAACAAAGAGGATGATTTAACTACGTATTAATTGTTTGAACTTTATGTGCTGGACAAAGAGCATTGTCCTACAATCCAATCCTAAGCTATTTAAAGGAATCGCCTGTGGTGGATACCTGCGTTTAATTCGTTTGTCTGGAACAGTAGTCTTTTCTAACTTTAAGAAATGCAACCTACCAATATCAGCTATCAAAATATTTAGAAGTAAAGATATAATTTATTAGTTTAAGTTAAATTTATTATCTTCTTTTAATCATTTATTCATAAGAATAGCAATATCTTTCAAACCCCCTCAACTGATGTTCATGAAGTGCAGTAAATTCGGAGCTGGTGATTTTGTTTTGTAGCCAAATTACATAAAAAATATTAACATTTTCAAAAAATTCAACATGACCACATTCATTCATATGTATTTAATGTACATATTTCATTTAAAAAATTATCTTTATAATTGTAGTTATAGAAAAACGCCAAAAAAATTTCAGTTTTTTCAAATTTTCGTAAAATCAGGCGTTTCAAAGAACATTAGATCTTCTCTATTCTCTTAAGTGTCATTTATTCTATGTAAGGTACAAATTTAATTAAAAATGTTGTGCCGTTATTAGGAAAAAAATAGTTAAAAATAATAAAAATTGCCTGTTTGACACAAAATTTTGCAAGAAATACTACTCATGTTTATTAAATAATTGAGCATGACATTATTTTTTGATCTATAATTCCTGAACACATTTTATTAAGAAAAAAATGTTTATCTTCATTATTTTAATTGTAGGAGAAAGCCGAATAAATTTAGATTTTTTTCAGTTTTCGAAAAATCAGGGTTTTCGACCAACACTCGACCTGCACCATTCTCTCTTAAACGTCCTTCTTTCTGCCCAACAACAAAATATAATAAAAAACGATGGAGCCTTTTTTTAATTTTTCGAACGTTCCACAGGTTTTATGAAAAGTACCCTTAGAATGTCAGTTTCAAATTTCCAATACACATATATGGTAAATATTTTACATAATGTTTTTGTGAATTTCAACTTCGCGCTACATATGACAAGAACTTTTTCATTAGGCTTTACTAAACACTTTGGAGAGAGGCTTTACTGACATTCTGAACGAGATTAGTTGGTGTGAAAACAAGCGAGAAGAAGGATCTCACAAAGGTCTCCCTTGTTCAAGGATTAGCACTTTGTATTACGCACTTTTGTTTGCAGGCATATACTAATTATTTACAGTTTATTTGTAGGCTTTCTAAGTACAATTAGTTGAATATTGACCTTGATTACGTAATTTCCGAACTAAGATGTGACTTCCGACACAGGTTATGGCCTTAATGCATTAATGAGTGTGCATCCTTCAGCGGCGCAGCCCCGACACTGCTGTATGCACCGAAACGAAGAGAAAAATAGGTCCTGAGCCAAATGGCAAATTCCAAATACCGTTCAGTGTTTTTTGAAGTCTATTAACTTTCAAACTCTTTTAATGTTTCTATAAATAAGTCCAATGCAACCTAATAGTAAATAAAGAAACCAGTCACAACAGTGCGGTTTAAATATGGGTTGTTATCAGTGATGGCGCGCGGCGCAGTTTTAGCCGATTGCATTGAAATAGTAAAAATGTTCGAAGCAAAGTTCTTCAAGAAGAGATTTTATCCTTTAATCTTATCTAAATTAAAAGTATTTTTAACCAAAATTTACGTAACAATGGTCATTTAAAAAGTGACTATTTCTATGGGTTTAATGTAAAATTGGCCACATTCGGACTAATGTAGCACACAGTTTGAGTCCAAAAGCTAATGTTTGACGATCATAAAAGTTTTGTAGGGTAACTTGGGCACCCTCTCAGACAAAAATTCGTTGATAAAAATAACATTAAATTACATTTATTCGTTGTTTTCTTAAAAGTTGTAAAAAGAGCCAAAAAATCTAGTGTTTGTGGGGTTTTTAGGACCTCTAAACGCATTTTAAAATTGTTTTATTGGTACCGTTGTTGTTCTTTCACTGAGAAGTTACTTTTTTGTCAAAGACATTTGCTTGTATTTTTTCGATACAGCCTTATATATATATATATATATATATATATATATATATATATATATATATATATATACAATTCTAAGATTGCAAATTTTAAACATTATTGAATAGAAATTTGTTTCTATCAATGATTTACGATACACGAGCTTGCGTTTACCCATAGGCATATGATAATAGTAGTGAATTCAATGTGGTCTACAACACCACACTAAGCTTGTTTGGTCATGGGACCATTAACACTGGGTTGAGTACCAATGGCTTATTTGCCTTTATCCGCACGCCCCGCTGACGCACAAGAACGCCGACAGACTGACATCCGGATCCAGCGGGAACCCAGTTTGCCCTCACAATGCCTGGGTAAGGGTCGCCCAGCCAGCTGCAGAGCACAGGCTAGTACCGGCGTCAAAACAATGCGCCTCTCACTTGCGCCGGGAACAAGTTCCCTCCTCTTTGCCCAGAGTCTGGAGCCACTGTCACGATGTATCGGAGAGCCCAACTGGGGGCCATCTGAACTAAGGTTCGGGTGGCTCGGAACCTCCATTCAGTCTCCTCACTTCCTACACTATCGACTATCGACACACACTATCGACATGGGTGCCGCCGAAACCTGGGTAACTGAACAGGTGGTATCAGTTTTCTCGCCGGATGTAGGATTCCGAGTACTCTGAACACCATCCTTCACCCAATCCTGCGCAAAGTTTGACGCGCCATAGGTCCAACTGGAGGGTAACCGGGCGGACCTGGCTAGCATTTGAGCTTAGCATCGCCTTCTCACTGCCTGCACCGTCAAGCTAACGACGTGAGCGACGCCGCAAGACTCCAGGTTCCGGATGGTGATCTGCGACATTCCACCAGAAATCACGACAACCTACGCCATCGTGATCCCCCCTGTGGGGAGACTTATGATAAGTCTCATCCATGTTTATTTATACCTAAGATTCATACTATAGAGTTTTTATACTTAAGATTCATAAAGGACTCCTAATTTGATTGATTGATTGATTTTTTCGTGTTTCCGGGTGCGTCAACTACTGTGGTCATTAGTCCCGTTAGTATAGTGCATGTTTTTTCTCGGGAGATGGCGGTGATCTTCCCCCGCTGGATGGCGAGATCCGGCGCCGACCTACCGTCGGCTAGTGGGGTTTCCCCCTAACCAGGACTCTCCCACCAGCGGGGCACCGCCCCAGCCGGGACAAGCTCTAAGCTCCCGACCGGTCTCCCGGAATATGTGGTAGTGTAGTGCATGTTAGTGTAAGTGTGTGTGTAAGGGGAGAGGATAGGACAAGGAAGAGGAAGGACAGATCGCGCGCGGTCCGTGGCCCGTTTGGTAGGGTACTGCTCCGGCATTCGCCTGGTTTGATCGGAGAAACCACGGAAAACTACCGATCAGAGCAGCCGGCCGCTAGAATTCTCCTCCAGACAGCGACTGAATTCGACCTAGGTGAAAAGCTAGTATCGAAAATCCTGCCGCCGTCAGGACTCAAACCTAGGACCTCCCGATCAGAGGCGCTGCAGTGACATCAGTTGATGCACTGAGCTACCGCTCCCGGTACTCCTAACGGTACTACTACTTTAATTTCACATGAAATTTTGCCGACCGCACCTGCATTTTATTTGAAATCTGTTTCTGTATTGACTGCCTCAACACTGCTTAGTTTAATTACGTCGTAGCTCACGAAAACGAGAAGAAAGAACTGTCGCTTTGAAATACTCTCCCCAGGAAACACCTAACAATGGGGTACATTTTGAATTGGATCTTTTCGTTCTGTGTATCAACACCACGTCTACAGAAAGTGGTCCAGTAAAAATTTAATTAGGGAGAAAAGGTATCCTCTCGATATCCCGTTTCAAGCAGCATGAGATTCCTGATATAATTTTCCGCTTTCTGATTTCAACTTTCTGTAGACAAGTAGTATCCTCCTTAAGACCTGTTCATGGGTTCTGTCATTTAAAATATTCTCACTCTCGTCTGCGTTCTTTCGGTTCAGAAACTCCGCAGCAAATTAAAAGAAATCGCGAGGTCCCTCAAAAGACTTTCCTCACTCAAAGCTACTCAAACCGCTCGCCCGCAGCAGTGTCTCTTTCAGGACGCCTTTCGGTGCAGAGCCTCTCTCATGACATAATCGCTAGGCGCCTACCCGGCGCAAAATTCCAAATAATCTCGGGCGCCCTATTAGCACATCCTTTCTCACTTCAACGACTTGTTATTTATTCTCGACCTCGTTACGCGGGTAACGCAAAGTTATTTTCAGGCTCAAATAAGGCAGCAAGGCCGCCTCGGCACCTCCCTACGCCTGCCCCGAAGGGAGCCGCTAAGATACAGTCGGCTCCTCCACCTGTAGAATGCTGAATAAACTGCCGAGCTTGTTGGTTCATCAGCCTGCACTTCGCAATTATTTATGAGTTTCGAGTAACCTCTAAGTCGAGCCGCCGTCAGGCTGAATAAAACATAAGACATAAGACTAATGAATGAAACATAGGTTCATGTATGTTACTGCGAGTTGTGCGACAGCTGTTTGAATGAACTGTGCCAGTCCGGGAGAGAATGTATGCACGAGAAAATTTCTTACAAACTGTTTTCCTGTTGAAGCAAATATAATTTGGAATGACTTAAATATGTAATAAAATGTATACGTAATAAAATTTAATATGTTCAACTGCAAACGTGCGCACTCAGTTGAAATACTTAGTGCGCACGTTTACAAAATCTCGTCCAATATACCACTAACTGTCAATTTTCAAACAAACAGCCATAAAGTAATTACATAATAATGAAAGGTGCATTATTTTTTAATAAATAAGTGAGAATGATTTGAAATTTATTTGATGTAAAGGTGCTGGCCGAACTAATAACAATGAATAATTAACTTAGTATAATAATAAAAAATAATTATCTATATCTATACTTCTATATCTATACTAATATATAAAGACAGAAGTGCGTTGTCTTCCAGCGCGGTAATCTCTGAATCTACTGAACCAATGCTGATGAAACTTTGGTGCTAGCATCCTTTAAAGACCTGGAGCACTATAGGCTATGATTTACAAATGTAAACGGTAATATATTTTCAAAATAATTACTTTTCTGGACATTTTTCGCCTAGCCTTACATCACAGATTCAAGAGTGCATCAATATCAATAGTTTAGCTGTGCGCCACCAGAGGATGACGTCTGAGATCTACTACTGATTTCATCAATGTCCAGAATTATTGCGAAAGTCATTAGTTTGAATACGGTTATGTAATGTCCCTGTGTGAATATTTGAAAGAAAGCCGTAACTGAAGTGGTAAATAATGTCAATATTCATGTATTGCTATTTGTCCGGGTCATATACTAAGTGGCAGGAAATCATAGTGAGTTTGAAAGTGTTTAATAATTGAGGTAGGTTGAGAGAATAAAAAGTACAATAATATACAGTACAGAATATACAGTAATTGTAAACAGTAAACAGTAATATTAATATACAGCGCTATTGTTGTGCATATCAATGGCTGCCAATGAATGATTTCATTCATATTGTTCGATAAAATATAAGAAAAACTTAATTTATCTAAAAAAGTTTGTCTAAGTAAATATATAAATCTGGGAGCTCTTGGCTTCTATTATTCAGCTCTCACGTTAAAATTGGTACAATGGAAAATGTTTATTTGTCTTCAGTCCACCCAGTAAAAGTTTTTCTTCAACATTTGAAGGACTTTTGTGCAGTGGTATGTATTTTTGGAATGACCATTTACATATTAAGACTAATCTGTAGAGTTGTTTGCATATCAATTGCTGTTGTACTTTTTTCTTCTATATGTGAAGAAGTTTAGTGCAGTGGATGATAATTATAGAATGATCATTTATTTATTAAGACTAATATGTGCTTTAGTTTTGCATATTAATTTCTCCCAATAACTGAATTCATCCATACTTTTTTATAAAAAATAGGCAGGAATTAATTTATCCAACAAAAAGTTTGTCTGAGGAAATAAATATATCTGGGAGTTTTTGGTTTCTATTATTCAGCTCTCCTGTACAAATTGAAAAAACGGAAAGTAATTTATGATTTTGTAAACACAGTAACTGTTTTTCTTCAATATGGGATGAATTTCTGTGCAGTGGTATGTAATTTAGGAATGATCATTTACACATTAAGACTAATCGGTAAAGTTGTTTTGCATATCAATTGCTCCCAATGAATGAGTTCATTCATATATTTCTAAAAAATAAGCAAAAATTAATTGGTCTAAAAATATTTTTGTCTAAGCAAATAATATCTGGGAGTCTTTGGTTTCTATTATTCAAATTTCAAGATCCATAATCTCTATCACTTGAGATAAAATAATTATGCTAATATTGTTTTATGTGGCTCAGTGCATTGTCAATTTATTATTTACACAAAATGTAATGTTGGTGGATCATTAGTTTACTATTGTATCAGTCGTATGATGAATTGATTTACCTGAACAAGTAAGTTTCATACTACGTGTTACTATCACACAGGACATTAAACATATATATTTTGGTCATCTTTAGAATTATAAAAACTGGTAATTATGTTTCAGAATAGATACAAGTATTTTTATTTATTTTTATGATTATGAATCATCAATTACGTTATGACATCTATAACTATTACTCCGGATCTACCTACTACCGTACCCGTGCATGAACTTGCGCATGTTATACTCAGCTTAAAACAGTAAATGCCTTCAAGGTCACGAGTTGACAGATCAATTTCAAATTATTTTCATGAATACAATAGAAGAAAAAATATAAAAATAGGTTAAGTTTTACAACGTGACAGTTTTGATAGTGTTGGAATATATAAAACTCCACAAAAATTGTATATGTGAGTACAAGTAATTTTTTTGTAGTTTAGATTTGTTTATTGCTTTTAGTTATAAAGTGAATGTTTAGGTGCTGGAAATTCAAATAAGAAAAATGTAATTATTTGTGGAAAAGTGAGCGAGGTAATCCGGAAATTTCCAACTGGGGATCAAGAGAAGACAGCTATCGTGGCGTGGCCGGGCAAAGCATGGCAGGAAGTAGGGCGCAGAAGGGATACAATGGAAGATATAGAGATAGGTCCCACCGCAGGGCATGAAAAGATTGAATTCCTCTTCCTGTATAATAATTTACTGTAATAAATGCCCGAGCAACGCCGGGTACTTCAGCTAGTCTTAGTATAATGACAGTAATAATAAAGCTAACGGAAAATTTTAAAACACATTTTTATTATAACTCTAAATTTTGGTTCAATTTAAATTTATCTTTACCTACAAACAATCCAAGATCTTGATACTCTGCAAGACCTCGAAAGCCTAGAAAGACGAAATGAATTTTAATCCTTTCTATTATTTTTGTTACCAAATCTGCTGTGAATGGAATGGAATACCCTATGAAAAACACAGACACAACTTAGTTTCAAAAGGATTTATATCGGTGACTCAACGAGCGTCATTCAGCAGAAGCAACAGAGATGCGAAATGAAATATAGTAAGTCAGACATCTACAATTCATCCTTTACGACCACGATTTTGCCACCACGTTCTTCATTGAAATCGTCGAATGTTGCCATTAGTTGTGCAGCTTGCAACCAGGGCATGCCAAGCACAACGCCTGCAGCACTTATGCACGTTCCGAAAGACCGATCATCTTGGAAAAATGTAACACAAGGACACTCCGCCCGTGCTAATGTATATATTCGATCTTCTGATAATGAAATTGCTTCTGATATTAACTCTTCAGTTGGAATCACCCACTCTGGCACGCATTGCCAATCAAAGTGTTGCATTATCTTCGGCCACTCTATATCATCACCACGAATATTGTTCGCAAGAAACAACACTTTCCGACTGCCAGAATCTTCAGGTAACATAGTCAACAGTGCCGAAAGATCCACCTGCTTGATGAGGTTCAAAGTAAGCGATACTAGGTTCACTTTCCTACCGAGACGCAATGCAGGTAGTGATGTCAGAAGATTCCAATCCAAATACAACTCTTCTAGATCCGGTAAATCGCTGAATGTCATATCAGACACATATTCAATGTAATTATAACGTAGTTGTAATTTTTTTAGTGCTCTAAGTCCAATGAACGAATTTTCATAGAGAAAAGAGATGTTATTTTCATTCATATTAAGAACGGTAAGGGATGAGAGGTTGGCAAACGTACCGTCTCGTATGAAGTTTATTTCATTTTCTTCCACATGCAAGACTTTTAATAACCTAAGTCCAATGAACGTCGAAGAACTGATCCAAGCTAATTTATTCCAAGAAAGATTTAACATTTCTAATGACGCTGGTAAATTGGCAACATTCTTCAATTTGTTTTGAGACAAATTCAATAACTTCAGTTTCTTCAATAGCATCAAATCATCAGTAACTTTGGTTATTATATTTCGTGCAGCTATCAATACTGTCAACTGTTGACATCTTGCAATCGATTTCAACGACACAATCTTGTTATCAGAAATGTCCAATTGGAGGATGTTGCAATGCCCTTGTAAGAAGTCATCATTCAACAATCCTAAATTGTTTTTAGATGCATCTAATCCTGTAAGAGACAAAAATAAGTTTCTCAAATTTATCACCGTCAGACTATTTGTAGACACGTTCAACTCTTTTACTTTCTGAACACGGGAGACATCTAGATCTTCAAGAGAATTACGTGAGATGTCCAGAAACAGAAACTGATGAATATCTTCAGGAAACTTTCGAATATAATTTTGTGACAAATCGATCTTCCTGGCAAGTCCACAATACGCAACGTTTCCCCTAAAGGCGCTCAGACGCAAACTCGAACAGATAACAGCTTTATTCTCGTAATCACAAATACATTTGTTACTTTCTGTCCCTTTCATCAACATAAAAAGAACTACGAATATGTACATTTTCTCAGACGTATTCCAACACTGCACACGTCTTATTCACTCCGATTATAACAGCATACTACTCAGGCGCAACTGAAGTCGAGATTCTTGCGAGCTTGTCTCAGACATGCGAGTTTTTTATCGTGCTTTGTTCCTTCAACATCCGAGAAAAAACGCCAATAATATTTTTAATTGATGACAGCCTTTCAGTTACGCAACTCTGTGCAGAGCGATGCATAAATACTTTCTTCGTGATAAACTCTTATCGCTGCTGGTGCGTTCACTTCACAGCAAATGGCACGTCATGAAAATGTCAATAGTTACGATAAACTGAATGTTTAAAGAAGAAGACATAAAACCCAACGCAAAGCATGTAGATGAGAAACACTCTCGAACTCATTATTTCACATTTTTGCCAAATGCGCCACTTGTTTATAAATTTACCAAAAGTGATAAGATCTTCCTTGCTAGTCATTGGAAACTACTGGTGCTTCAACATCAGCAATTTTCAGATATTTGCAAAGACTACGTAATTTTTTTAATATTGAAACTTATACCCACCTAAATCTCGAAAAACTCAATATATATTTACAGAAAGACATATCTTTAATTTTGAAAAAAAAATTAATGAAACTTGTTTCATAGTACATTACAATTAGATGCAGTCTCGAGACTATACCATCTGTACAGGTAATGTTAAATTTCTGATGTACTTTTTCTGAAAAATAAATAAAATCATTCACATTTTGCATACTTACTGTTACGTTTGTTATCATTTTGATATTTTTTTATGTTGCTGAAACGTTTTTAATAGTTTGTTTTATCTAATATTATTTTTATTCACTTTTTAAAACTTTTTTGCATAATTACTTTTATATTTTATATTAAAACGTATATTTTTAAATAAGCCTCTGGGTTGGCTCATGGGCAGTGTACCAGCTTCCCGTGTTGTGGTCCCCGGGTTCGATTCCTGGTCGAGTCAAAATAGAGTTGTAGATTTCCTTCAAAATAGTCATAGTTTCTACACCTGTGTGGAGAATAAAAGCTCAAGCAGGCGTATCTTGCTACTTACGGTGAATAGAATACATCATGTTCGCTTAATGTCGCTATTACCCCCAAGCATGGGAATTTAACTAGACCCAGGCGTGGGGGATACCGGTAACTAGTCGGCGAAGTCGAACTACTGCTCGAAAATGCCAAATACGTACATTTTTAAATATAATTAATTTACAAATCAAAAAAAATGTATCCTGCATATGATTGTGAGTAAAAGGTTTCCAAAAAAGATACATTAAGTACAAAATGAATGCAATTTTGGAAAATATTAACTGAAAGTGTCTGTATTTTCTTCAGCTCCATTTTAACAATATTCCAGAACAAGCTTTTGTATATGATAAAGAAACGAATTAAATGCAAAGAAACTAGTGCTCCCAAAGTCAGAACAACCTCACTCTTCTACGCGCACTTCGTTATATGAAGTTAAATTACTCCTGGATTAATCATCGTATTTGCATGTTTCATTCCAACTTCATGTTCCAAACTCAACCTCTTTTCAAATTAGCAAATAACGTGAAGATAAAGATTAGGTGGCCTTAATATTTGCTTTCTACTGACCTAGATTGAGTTCGTTCGTGTTACAAGGTATAACAACTGAAGTTTACACAGAAGGCTGTTCTAGATTTTAATCGTACTCCGCGAGGAAAAGAAAGACACGAAGACTCCAAAAAGAAGTACAGTGGACTCAAAAACGAATCGGAAAAGAGAAAGTGTGTATGTAAAAAGCGTCATTGTACAAACTCAGAACCTAGTTTAATATCAAATGTTTTCACATGTTTGTACTAGTCTACTAAATGATGAAATCTTGTCGTCCGTTTTTGACGTTAGTCTCACGTGCTCGGGGAGAACTTTCGCTTGTGGATATGCGTCACCTCATATTCCCGCACATTGGTGTCAAAGGACAAGAAGTTGCTGAAACGTATTTATTTGTATAAAAATACACATATTTATCTTTCAATTTACTTATTAAATAGAAAATAAAAAGAATATTCAATATCACTGGATATTATTTAGAAAAAAGTATATTATAGAAATAAAATTTATTTTTTTACTGATATGTTAGAGCTTGTGATTGTCTTCGATACAGAGCTCCATTTACACTGCATAACTTACTTGAATCGAGAGGATCCTGGTTACGAAGGAAATATGAAAGCAGTTATATGATGCTATTTCTCTTTAGGAGGGATTTATGAGAGGGAATTATGGGAGGGAAATATGAAAAGAAAAATTGAGTCAAGTTAACATCTAGTTAATAGTAAATAAGTAAATGTTTCAACAAAGTTAGGTCCAAAATAGAATTTTGTATGTACCACGGGCGTTAGCTAGGTCTCATGATCTCGAGTGATAGACTCTGGGGTGTTTTGTCACTGCTCTATCATTAGAATCCTTATAACGCCCTTCTGCGTAAATATTCCTTTGGCGTTTATTTGTAGGAATCTCGTCCGAATGGAGGGAGAAGAATCATCGATGGACTGACTCCAGCGTCATGTCTTTGCTCTATCTTGGTTGAAGTAAGAAATCATTGTTTTATCACTAAGGTCTCAGTACAAACTTTTTAGTGACAGTTTTGTCTTTCAGCGCTGATGGGTTATTTACAAAACAATTCGAAACAATTGCGAAGGTTAATCGCTTCCTGAAAATAACCCGGTTCTTTTACAGTCATGCCTGCCATAACACGGTGCAACATTACTTCAGCATTTGTCGGTGTATAGAACAGCTATGTATTTGTAGCGACGCATAGTAGCAATACATCGTAAACGAAGTAAAAACAGGGAGCGGTGGCTCAGCTGATGTCACTGCAGCGCCTCGGACCGGGAGATTCCTAGGTTCGAGTCCCGGCGACGGAGGAATTTTAGTTACCGATCAGAACCGGCTGCTCCAATCGGTAGTTTTCCGTGGTTTCTCCCATCAACACGAGGCGATTGCCGGAGCAGTACCCTAACAAACGGGCCACAGTCCGAGCGCGATTGTTCCTTCCCCTGCCTTGTCCTATCCTCTCTCCTTACACACACACTAACATGCACTTCACTACCACACATGCCGGGAGACCAGTCGGGGACTTAGAGCTTGTCCCAGCTGGGGCGGTGCCCCCCTGGTGGGAGATACTTTGTTGGGGAAAACCCCGTTTGCCGACAGTAGGTTGGCGCTGAATCTGGCCATTCACGTTGGAAGATCACCGTCATCTCCCAAGATAGAACACCCACTGTACTTACGGAACTAATGGCCATACTAGTTGACGCGCCTGGAATCACTAATAATCAATCAATCAACGAAGCAAAAGAATAACTAGCCCTTCAAATATAATCGTAACCTTCTGAGCCTCACGGAAATGATCGCAAGTACAGAAAGTTGTTCACTGCATGTCCAAAATATACTAGTATACCAATATCCCTATATAGTCCAGTCAATTGGTACTAAAAAAGGGCAAAAAGCGGAAGTTTTTGTGTAGTTTTGATATTTGATTTCTATATTTTTTGAGAATGTCAGTAATCTGAACACGAATATCAGTTTTGCCAACAAAATTTTTCCCGAAACGTTTACCCTTTACGTTTTTAAACAAAAAATGTGTAAATGTGTAATAAATGGTCCTATATGAAATAAAAGAAGATCAAATTATCGCCATGTCATGACGATTTTTCTCTCCAATTATTGGGTTAGCGGTGAGATCACCGCGAAAGTTGGTGATACAAGCAAATAAACAGGAATTATCCCACTTATGTCTCAACATAACTTAAAAATATCAATTTTTCTTAAATATGAACCTAATATGAAATGAAAGAGGATGAAATGTCTTACATTTTGTGTCAAAACAGTTTTATTCTAGGATCATTGGTATAGGGGGGAGTGTGCAAAATATACCTGGATGTTGCTGTGAAAACGGCACTCCGCTTAACCTCACTCACTTTTTATTTTTAATTTATTTTACGTCAAATAACAGTTAAAACTGCGTATGACGTGCTATGGGGAAAAGTGAATTGTGTCCACATTTTCAAAATTCTGTTCTGCCTCCACTAAGTCATATACTACTTAAATTTTGAAGAAAAAAAATTGTATTGTCCTTCAGAATAATACTTCCTGCCGCGACAACATGGAAACGATAATTTGAATAATTGTATTTCCCACTGAATTCTAGAAGACGTGCACAGAAAATTAAGTTACATTTATGTCCAGAAGCAAAACAAGGGGCCATCTCAGCATTTGCTCAATGGATCAGGGAAACTGGACGAAAAACCTGATCGAGATGGGGGTCATTGACCCGGAGGCTGTAGTACAATAGTTGTTACAGGTTGTTTATACACATTTATACAGTCCAAATGGTAAATAATAGATTATTTGAGTTACTGGGAGAGTTCGTGCGTTCGTTCGTCCGTCACTCACGACTAGGTCATTTTCCGGATACCAATAGAGACACATGAGAGGTCATTCCACGCGTCTCGGTCTTCTCTTGGGTAACTGATAATTTGTTTTTGCATCCGTCAAGACGATTCTAAGAAATTTTCAAATGTGTGCTTTTGCATGTTTTAATGCAAACATTTTAGTGGGTAGATGGAAAATTAAACCAACACTACCTAAATACATCTATAAAAGTTGGCGTTGATTAAACCTGAGTACCCAAAGGTAATTTTCGCTCCACGACGTAATAATTCTCATCCACGAGGATGGCAACACTGAATATTCCCATCTCTACGTAAAACAAGTGATCCTCCCGCCAGACCTGTCAATTAGTGATGCTGCTTTCCAAGTATTTATGAGAAGTGAATTGTTTCATCCATATTTTTATAAGAAATTTGCAAAATCCTTTGGTATTACATTGGGACTTCAATTTAAAATACTTCAAGTGAATACCGAGAAATCCAGAACACTGAGTAATGCTAAGTATATTCACAGTCGACTTCTCATAGTTTTGTTTTTAAGCGTGCGTATACCGATTTTCAACTGAATGTGACTAACAACTTATTCTTAAATAGTTGTCTTTGAACATTTTCTCATGTGGCATGACAGGAAAAGGCGGCAGGAATCTTATTGTCAGCCCGAATTATCGTCAGTTGCTCTCCCAAAACTCCAATGCTCTCCCAAAAACAAACAGGAGACGACACACGGCGAGAGGCGTGGCGAGAGGCGGGGCGAGAGGCGGGGCGAGAGGCGGGGCGAGAGGCGGGGCGAGAGGCGGGGCGAGAGGCGGGGCGAGAGGCGGGGCGAGAGGCGGGGCGAGAGGCGGGGCGAGAGGCGGGGCGAGAGGCGGGGCGAGAGGCGGGGCGAGAGGCGGGGCGAGAAGGCAGGGGGCGAGAGGCGGGGGCGAAGGCAGGGGGCGAGAGGCGGGAGCGGAAGGCGTGGCGAAGGCGGGGGCGAGAGGCGTGGCAGATGCGGGGCGAAGGCAGGCAGAGCAGGGCAGAGGCAGAGGGCGAAGGCAGGGCGAAGGGGTGAGCGAGAGGCAGGGCGAGAGAGCGGAAGGGCAAGAGCGGGAAGGAGCAAGGGCGAAGGCGGGGCGAGAGGTGGGGCGCGAGAGGCGGGGCGGAGGGCTTGGGACGAGCGGTGGGGCAGAGGCAGAAGCAGGAGGGCGAGGCAGTGGGGCGAGCAGCGGGGCGAGAGGCGGGGCGAGCGGCGGGGCGAGTGGCGGGGCGAGAGGCGGGGCGAAAGGCGGGGCGAGCGGCGGAGCGAGAGGCAGGACGAGAGGCGGGGCGAGAGGCGGGGCGAGAGGCGGGGCGAGCGTCGGGGCGAGAGGCGGCGCGGGAGGTCACCGAGGGCCGCTGCAGGTCGGGCGAAGAGGCATCGCCCTCCGGGGCGTGTGTCTTCAGGGAGCGCTGGGGGCGCGTCCTCCACCGCCGCGCCGCGTCGAGGGGCTGGTGGAATGGGGGGGAGGAAGGGGGAGGAGGGGTGGTGCGGGCGGAATGCGCTTCACCTGCCTCCGCTCGGGGCGACGTGTCGGCGCGGCGGGAGGTGGATGGTCGGGGGCGGGGCGGGCGGAGCGGGGCCGGGCGATCCCGCGAGGGCGCCGCGTGGACGGGAACCTTGCGCCTTGGGGCGACCCTCTGCAGGGGCTCCCCTGCCACCGCACAGTGCTTCCTAACGCATGTTTTCTTACATGTGAATGCATTGCACGTAATAAACTAGTAGTGCCACAGAATGGCACAAACTTTCTCATAGTCAAGTTTTCTAATTTCCTTGGTGTGGAGGGCTTTATGGTCTTGCCCCATTCTCTTGCCAGCAACCATCTATCGGCGTTTAAAGTAGATTTATTTTTTCCTCTTTCTACAACTTTCCGGTTTCCTCATAGTAGAACTGAAACATTACTTTATGAATATTAAAGAAGTGTAAAATATCGTCCTAAATGGCAATTTTCATTTAAAAATTTGAAGTCGTTTTTAAGAAAATGGCGATTAAGTATTACTGTAAATGCAAAATTTGAAGCTCTTTTTTCACAGCAATCTTTTATGTTTTCGAAGAACTTCATTTGATGTCATTTGAAGAACATCCACTCACAAATGCAATAATGTATACAAATCGATGGAAATGTGCATATGAACAGCGTGAGAGATTTTTTAAAAAAAACTACATTTCTGTAACTTTTGAAACAATAAAAAATACATCAAAATGAACTTTACGTCATATTAAACAGTGCCATTACCAGTATCCGTTTCAAAAGTTTGAAGACAAAATTTGAAACTATTTCTGAAGATATGGCGTTTAAGCGTTTCTGAAAATACGGTAATTTGAACTCGTTTTAACAGAAAATGTTGTGTTTCCGAAAAACTTTATTTTACATTATTTAAAGAACATTTACTCATAAATACAATAATGCAAAGAAATTGCCTCTAATGTAAAAATTACTGACGTGAGAGATAATTCGAAAGAATTACATTTTTGTAATTTTTGGAAAAACAAAAGGATACGCAAAATATGGCGTTTATGTCATCGTATAGGGTTAGTTTGGCCTTAACCCTACCAAAATATAAAGAAAAAATTGGAACCGTTTTTTAGAAAATCTTGTTAGTGTTATTTTTTCAATTGCAAACATTGCACGCCCTATTGCACGAAAACCACTAAAATTTTCAAAACATTTACATGATTTCAGTGAAAGAACTATTTATGAACAAGTATCATTTGAAGAAAAAATCTCTATCTTCAATTTCATAGTTGTAGGAAGGCACCAAAAAAATGCAAACTTTTGCCACTTTCAAAAATTCTCAATTAACCATGGAAATCACACCTATGCCTCCTTTATGAGTGCATTTTATTCTATTCTTACGATAAATTTAAAGAAAAATTTGGAGCAGTTTTTGAGAAAACCTTGTAAAGTACCCTCAAATTTTAAAGAATGTTTTTAAACATTCAAAGCTTCCACTAGAGCCATATCGACAGGGATTTATTCAATTTGGAAAAGATCGTACGTGTGGTTTAGGCACTAGTACTGATCACAGACGGACAGACGGACGGCAAGACGTTTTTGATACCCACTTTTTCCGTATAAGGGACTCCAAAACGTGTATTTCTGTTGAAATCTCGAAATCGATTTTCCCCAGCATTACATAACTTTCTCTATATTACGAATATTCTACATATATACGTATGTATACGAGAAATCAAAAACGAATGTGGTGTTGTGAATATGGATACATCTAAAAATAGTGGAACCCATTGGATATGTTACTTTAAAAATAATATATATTAATATATTTTTGTTTCATTTGGTGGATATCCCCCATCCCAATTAGTCACTTATCTGGGATCTCCACAATTATATAATAATGCTGAGAGAAATCAAAATGTTAACGAATATATTTGTAATTAATGTGTATATTTGTTTTAGAAAAGATATCTAAGAAGTATACATGGCCCGAAATTTCAAATATAACAAATATCACACGATATAAGTGGTCTAAATAAAGATTCAGATGCTAAAATAGAACAACTAATGAGCAAACATATTGAAGAAACTGGAACACTTATAGCATCTTTACCTCTCATTGGTAACTCAGGAAATTTTAATTTTCACAATAAATTATTACGTAAAATAGGTGCTGGAATAGATGACTATGATATTGTAAGGATGAAACAATTAAATAATGTAACACATCTGATAGCACAATCATATCTCATTATCATATCTCATAATCATTATTTTATTTGGTGAATTTGGTAGAACTGAAGTTTGATCATTTTTTGAATTGAGGCATTGTTCTGTCGTACATATTTATTAGTGCAAAAAGCTTTTTCGGCCGCATTGCGGCCATCTTCAGTGCTACAATGAAATAATAAAATAATAATAATAATAATAATAATAATAATAATAATAATAATAATAATAATAATAATAACATTAATATACCCTCCTGAGACCCAGAGAATTTTTTTCACAAATTGCACTTGTGAATGTGCGCATTGTGGTATATTTGACCTGTTGATTACTAGAAAAACGTTTTTAAAAATCTCGGAAACCTCATTCGCCTGGAAACATTGGTACAGTATACTGTACTTTGGGTCTCAATGAATACATTTCATGTTGTATTATGTACATGATTTATTGAGGAACATTTAGAAATACTGAATACAATTAGATTTATTGAATATGCATACAATAACATAAAACATACAAAAACATTACACTTTTAATATATTATATCTACTAATTGTGATATTCCATGAAACAATTCCTTTTTGCCACCAGACATAAAAATATTTTGCAAGTGCTGCAGAGTGTTCTTGTCCTGCCATTGCACCCCGGTTTCCTACACTTTTGCCAGTCCTTGACATCTGCAATTGTGGGCATATGTCCACATTTAGCTTTTCTGACTTTTTCATTTGGGAGCGGAACTGGAACTTTTCTTTTCTTAGTAATAGACACTGAACTGTCTTCCTCTTCTAATGCTGAAACATCATTTTCAACAGTTCTGTGATTATAAATTAAAAGCTCGCCTAACATTAGTTTGTATTTTCTAAGTTGTGGAATTCTTTTGCTAGAAATATTTTTCTTTATCATATCAGTTTTTAGTTGAAGCCAGGCATTTACTACACACATGTCCATCAAGTGAAGAAAAGTTCTGATAGTCCATTTTTTGGTCCTTGCTCTCGAAGGACAGTAAGAAAGCATTCTGTCAAACAGATCTACTCCACCCATTTTCGAATTGTATGCTTGTATTACTTTCGGTCTAGTGACATCTATATATTTCTTTTCCTTTTTATTATATCTTCTACATTTGTCTGAAGGATTGATACCATGGACTGATGACATCATTAGAACACCTTTCCTATCCATCCACTTGACAAGACATTTGCTTCCATCATGGAAGACTAGCATATCACTAGACCCTCTACCTTCTTTACTGAGTTCTTTATCAGTCTTGAGCCGTGCTTCCTTGGGAATCCTGTTTTTTTGTACAGTACCAGTCGATCCAAATCCTCTTTTTGACAGTTCATCCAGTAGTTTGCAGGTAGTAAAATATCGATCGTGATATATGAAGTGTCCGGGAGTAAGGCTTTCAGTCAATTGAATAACTGCTGCTTCTGCCAAACCAAATCCTTGACTAGAGTACTCAGGATATGTAGTTTTACCCTGATAAAATGTGAAGTCCAAAACCTGTCCATTTGGATTTGCCAAAACAAAAACCTTTAATCCAACAGGATTTGGTTTGTTGGGACAATATTGCTTTAGAGAGCACACTCCTGAAAATGGCACAATCATCTCATCGACAGCAACATCGATATTTCTTTCTATTTTCAGGCAACCTTCTCTAATTCTGTCTATTAATGGACGTAACTTCCACAATCGGTCTATTTTCCGTTTATCTTCCTCAATGTCATCGTCAAATACAACCTTCATACAAGTTCTCAAAATGAAGAATCTGTTGCGAGTCATATTGTCACTGATGACAGATACTCGCCATCTGTTCTCCCAGTACATCCTAATCATTGGATATTGAAGGCAGCTCATTACCATATTAATTCCCATGAATATTTTTAATTCTGTCAAATTCAGATTTAGAGGACGACCATGCACTTTAACGTAAGTCTGACAAGTTTTCTCAACAATTGATTCCAATATCTCATCGTCAATGTATTCCTGAAAATAATCGCTGAAGTCATACTCTCTTCTATCTAAATGAGGGATAGTAGCCTGAGATAATGGTGGAAATTCTCGATTAAAATTCTTTCTTCTCCACTGCCATCTCGGAATGTCTTCTACTGGAATCTAAAATTAAAAGGAACACAATGACTTAATGTTTCAACCGAATGATAAAGCGTGGAATTGTTGATAGCAGGCACATATTTTATTTAACAGCAAAATAACGTTTTAAAACTACGTAGTACCTCTTCGTCTTCACTGCTGGATTCTTCAGTATTTACCTCAGCTTCAGGAATCAGCGTTGGTATCACACTAGTATTTCCGTCATCTGTATCATCTTCACCGTCAGACAAATCGCCCTCAGATTCATCTAATCCATTTACAATTTCTTCCAAATATTCTTCGATTTCATGTTCTAAAACACCAATTATTTATGAACTCTATGGAAGTTTAACATTATAATAAGAATTGATTTACAAATATTTTACATATTTTAGGTCATAATAAACACTATTTCAATTCCACATATAACAAGTCATCAACTGAGACCCAAAGTACAGAATCATGTACCTCAAAAGAAAAACTGTCATCATCATCAAAATAAAAAATATTATCCTGATATTTTGCTATTAAATTACATTCATAACCCTTGAGATAGCATATATTAACAATAAACTATCAAAACATGCAAGAGAGTTAGGAAATTCACACCTACCTTGAAGACGGCGTTTCTCATGCGGAAACTTCTTCGGCGCCATTTTCTTAAAACTGTTGTTTACACCGCTAAGATACGGGAAGTTGGTCACGGAGTACCCTATTCCGTTCCTAGAGAGCAGTAGTACTTTAATAGCCGTAAATCATTGTTTGGGCGCTGATGCTATCTAGCGAGGAATTTTTGAAACTTGAAGTACAGTATACTGTACCAGGGGTCTCAGGAGGATACCAAATTACATTAAAATTAAAATTAAAACAATAAGTAAATAAATTTACATAAATTAAGGAGAGCAAACTGACATACCAATACTGAGGTGGCTGGGGGCCTCGGTCCAAGAAGACAGCGAGGGTGCAGGGCATTGCCCGCTATTTAAAGACAGCTTTCAATGGAGAGGGGGGGGCGCAGGGTTTTTCTGAGAAATGGTCATTAGGGAAAGGCCCGGCCGGGTGGCGGAAAAGTGGTAGTGTGGGAAGCGGCGAGTCTCAAGAGGGGTGAGAGAGAAGGAATCTGTTCATTTAAAATAGTGTGTTGGGGATTGTTCAATAAATTATAGATGTGAATAGCTTCTAATTTAAGTCTATGGTTGTATCTTCTTTCTATCTCCAAAATTTTGATGTCACAATCTGTATTAAATGTGTGTTCTTGTTCTAAGAGATGGCAAAGTGTGATTGTGTTGTTTTGTGTGTAAGAGCGTGTATGTGCTCTTTGATTCTTTGTTTAAAGGATCTTCCGGTCTGGCCAATGTATTGTGGATTGCAACTGCCACAGGAAATGGAATATACTCCACATGATAGAGACTGGGGGATAGGATCTTTGTTGTGTGAAAATGTGTTCTGGAGATTGTTTGGTGTGCTGTATGTGACGTGTATGTCAAATTGTCTGAGTTTTTTGGCAATGTTTAGTGATAGTGTTCCAAGGAAGGGGATGGTGTATCTGTTGTGTTTCTGTCTTGTGTTTGTCGGAGTGAGAGATGTTAAGTTGTTTGTGTAGCGAGAGATAGTTTTCTTTTTGATAAGATTATCAATTAAAGAACTACTGTAACCATTGTTGATAGCTATTTGTTTTATGTTATAGATTTCTTTTCTGATGTTCTGAGGGGAGAGAGGAATCGAGAATAATCTGTGAACCATACTGTGGAAAGCTGCGTGTTTATGAGAAGGTGGATGTTGTGATGTGTTATGAATGACTGTGTCGGTGTGTGTCGGTTTCCTGTATATGTCAAAAACATGCCTGTCCTTCAGTAAAGTGATGGACAAGTCTAGAAAGTTAAGAGTTCTATTCTCATTTTCTTTTTCCACAGTGAATTGTATGTTGGAATGTATAGAATTTAGGAAGTCCGTAAAGTGTTTCAATTGTCTATAAGTGCCGGTCCAAAGTACTATGATGTCATCAACGTATCTATACCAATAAATCACATTTGTTAGGTGAGGGTGTCCAGAATTAAAAATTTGTTTTTCCAAGTTGTCCATAAATATATCTGCTAATAGTGGTGAAAGTGGGGATCCCATAGGTAGACCAGAATTTTGAGTGAAGAATTTATTGTCAAATTTGAAGTAATTTATGTCCAAACAGAGAGAAATCAGGTTGTACAGTTCGTTTTTTATAGGTATTGGGCTCAAAGAGTTGTCAAGGATGTCTCGTAAAATAGTTTTGCATTCTGTGGTCGGAATGCTTGGAAAAAGGTTCGTCACGTCAAAGGAAATAAGTTTGCCATTAGGTGGCACAACTACATCTTTGATATTGTTGACTAAGTCGATACTATTGGTGATTGTGTGGGAGGGTGAGAATTTTATCTGTGTGGAAAAAGTTTGGTTTAGATTCCTTGCGAGTCTGTGTGTAATGGTATTGGTATACGAGACGACAGGTCTTATGGGGGTATCAAGTTTGTGAATTTTTGGAAGGCCGTACAATCGAGGTGGAAGTGGATTAGAGGGGATGATTCTGTTGGGGTATGGAAAAAGAGCTTTAGATTCTGCAAGTTCTTTTTTGATGTCGGATAAGTGTTTGTTTGTGGGGTCTTTGTTAATGTGTAGAATGTTGTTACTGTTGATAAAATCAAACATTTTTTGGTGATAATCTGATTTGTTTAGAATGACTATAGAATTCCCTTTGTCAGCTTTGGAGATGAGTAAGTTGTTACTATCTATTTTCTGTTTAAGATTGTGTTTTGTTGCTGTCTCTGACTGTGTGTTCATGTGTGAGTAATGAGTGTGTTTTAATTCCTGTTTGATGTTGTGTGTTATATTGTGTTTGATTTCATCTGAATTTGGATTAAAGCTAATGATATTATCTGTCTGTACGCATAGAGTTTTGATTTCAGAGTGAGTTGGTGGATGTGGTATAGAATATTTAAGGCCTTTGTTGAGGAGGGAAGTTTCTTTATCGGAAAGTGGACAAGAGGAAAGATTGATGATACGGGGGTGGAATTCTTGAGAGTGTGTGGTATTGTTCGCGCTATGGTATGGAGGATGTGACTTATTGTTGATAGCGCGAAGGTGTGTCAGTTTGCTCACCTGAATTTGTTTTCGGCGACTGCAGAACTTGAAGACTCTGCTCCTTATGGTGTCTTGTAGCGTGTCCCATTCTGCAGGATGTAGACATGATGCAATCTCTCCTTGGGTCCAGTACAGCTTTTGAGAGAGACGGTCACGAGTAGTATACCATTTCTTCTTTTCGGTCTGTAGCCACGTGGTTCGGGCAGCAGCAAGAGCTTTGGTCGCCGCATGAGTATTTGATTTACTTTTAATAGAAATAAATTTTGGAGTTAATTTCCATATTATGCATTGGCTCAAAAACCAAATATGGAGATTTGCCAACGAGAATTTTAATGAATTTCTATAGAATTCATACACCATATTGGCTAAACCAGCCGACATAATTGTAGGAAGTGGTGCAGTGTTTACGACATTTGTATAGATATTGAATTGAGGCATTGTTCTGTCGTACATATTTATTAGTGCAAAAAGCTTTTTCGGCCGCATTGCGGCCATCTTCAGTGCTACAATGAAATAATAAAATAATAATAATAATAATAATAATAACATTAATATACCAAATTACATTAAAATTAAAATTAAAACAATAAGTAAATAAATTTACATAAATTAAGGAGAGCAAACTGACATACCAATTCTGAGGTGGCTGGGGGCCTCGGTCCAAGAAGACAGCGAGGGGGCCGGGCATTGCCCGCTATTTAAAGACAGCTTTCAATGGAGAGGGGGGGGGCGCAGGGTTTTTCTGAGAAATGGTCATTAGGGAAAGGCCCGGCCCGGTGGCGGAAAAGTGGTAGTGTGGGAAGCGGCGAGTCTCAAGAGGGGTGAGAGAGAAGGTATCTGTTCATTTAAAATAGTGTGTTGGGGATTGTTCAATAAATTATAGATGTGAATAGCTTCTAATTTAAGTCTATGGTTGTATCTTCTTTCTATCTCCAAAATTTTGATGTCACAATCTGTATTAAATGTGTGTTCTTGTTCTAAGAGATCTCACTAATCCACTTCCACCTCGATTGTACGGCCTTCCAAAAATTCACAAACTTGATACCCCCATAAGACCTGTCGTCTCGTATACCAATACCATTACAC